>JARFJB010000010.1:90000-92500 GCA_036346205.1 Vesta saturnalis | reverse complement strand
AAGCACAACAACCGTTTTTATTCCTTCCTCACCCCCATATTTTCCATGTCAAATAACAAAAGCTATAAAACTATTTCGTGTGAACGCTTTTAACTTTAATTATGAAAAGAAACATTAGTTCTAATTAACATGTGCAATCAACCGTAAAAATCCTGTATTTAAAATATCACATTTCAATCCATGAACAACTTATGCTTTGACCGCGGTGTAATTTTTTGTATAATACTGACATTTTTATTTTCAAAACGCATTTATAAACATTTTTAGCAATTTGTCTTGCCCTTTGGATAAATGCAGTTTAGTCTGCACCTGCAAATTCAAAACATCTGGATGCGGGCCACCCTCAGTTAAAATCCAACACCAATATGCCTTACAAAAAAAAAAGAAATACAAACCATTCTCAAATAACAATTATTATATAACTTTTAGTAATTATCTTTTGCTATCGCGACACAATTTTAATCGGAATATTTTCAATGTGTTCATCAAACCTTCGTAGTGTGCTACCTACAGAATGTGTATGTATATGAGTATGTGTATGTGTATGTGTATGTGTATGTGTATGTGTATGTGTATGTGTATGTGTATGTGTATGTGTATGTGTATGTATGTGTATGTGATGTGTATGTGTATGTGTATGTGTATGTGTGTGTATGTATGTGATGTGTATGTGTATGTGTATGTGTATGTGTAGTGTATGTGTATGTATGTGTATGTGTAGTGTGTATGTGTATGTGTGTGTGTATGTGTATGTGTATGTGTATGTGTATGTGTATGTGTATGTATGTGTATGTGTATGTGTATGTGTATGTGTATGTGTGATGTGTATGTGTGTATGTGATGTGTATGTGTATGTGTATGTGTGTGTATGTGTGTGTGTGTGTGTGTATGTGTATGTGTATGTGTATGTGTATGTGTATGTATGTGTATGTGTGTGTGTGTATGTGTATGTGTATTGTATGTGTATGTATGTGTGTGTGTATGTGTATGTGTACTGTGTATGTGTATGTTGTGTATGTATGTCAGCATGTGTGTAGTGTACAGTATGTGTATGTGTAGTAGTGTAGTGTGTGTACGGTATGTGTGTAGTGCGTGTGTGATGTGGTGTAGTGTTGTATGTGTATAGTGTGTGTGTGTGTAGTGTGTGTATGTGTGTGTGTGTATGTGTATGTGTATGTGTATGTGTATGTGTATGTGTGTGTATGTGTTGTGTGTGTATGTGTGTGTGTGTGTGTGTGTATGTGTGTGTATGTGTATGTGTATGTGTATGTGTTTGTGTATGATGTGTATGTGTATGTGATGTGTATGTGTATGTGATGTGTTGTATGTGTATGTTGTATGTGTATGTGTTGTGTGTTGTGTGTTGTATGTGTATGTTGTGTATGTGTATGTGTATGTGTGTATGTGTGTGTATGTGATTGTGTATGTATGTACTGTGTATGTGTATGTGTATGTGTTGTGTATGTGTATGTAGTGTGTGTAGTGTGATGTATGTGATGTGTATGTGATGTGTATGTGTATGTGTATGTGTATGTTGTGTATGTTGTGTGTGATGTGTATGTGTATGTGTATGATGTGTATGTGTGTGTATGTGTATGTGTATGTATGTGTATGTAGTGTGTATGTGTAGTGTTGTATGTATGCTAGTGTACGTGTGATTATGCTGTACGTGTATGTGTATGTGCAGTGCAGTGTAGCATGTGACGTGTACGTATGTCGACGTGTATCGTGTACGTGTACGTAGTGTACGTGTGCACGTGTACGTGTACGTGACGTGTACGTGTAGTGTGCAGTGACGTGTACGTGTGCGTGTCAGTGTACGCACGTGGTAGTGTATGTATGACGTGTACTGGTATGTATGACGTAGTGCGTACGGTACGTGTGACGTGTAGTATGTATGTGTATGTGTATGTGTATGTGTGATGTGTATGTGGTATGTGTATGTATGTGTATGTGTATGTGTGTGTATGTGTATGTGTATGTGTATGTATGTGTGTATGTGTGTGTATGTGTATGTGTATGTGTGTGTGTATGTGTATGTGTATGTGTGTATGTGGTGTATGTGTATGTGTGATGTGTATGTGTATGTGTATGTGTAGTGTATGTGTATGTGTATGTGTATGTGTAGTGTCAGTGTACGTATGTGTATGTGTATGTGTATGTGTGTAGTGATGTGTATGTGTATGTGTACGTGTACGTGTACGTGTAGTGTAGTGATGTGTATGTGTATGCGCATGTGTTGTGTATGTGTATGTGTATGTGTATGTGTGTGTAGTATGTGTAGTGTGTGTACTGTGTAGTGTGTATGTGTATGTGTGTATGTGTATGTAGTGTATGTGTGATGTGTGTATGTGTATGGTGTGTGTGCTGTGTGTGTGATGTGTATGTATGTATGTGTATGTGTATGTATGTGTATGTATGTATGTGTAGTATGTGTAGTAGTGTATGTGTGTGTGTATGTGTGTGTATGTGTATGTGTATGTGTATGTGTATGTGTATG
>JARFJB010000010.1:0-85000 GCA_036346205.1 Vesta saturnalis | reverse complement strand
ATGTGTATGTATGTGTATGTGTTGTGTATATGTATGTTTATGTGTATGTGTATGTGTATTGTATGTGATGTGTATGTGTATGTGTGTATGTGTTATGTGTATGTGTATGTGTATGTGATTGGTATGTGTATGTATATGTGTACTGTGTATGTGTACGTGTACGTATACGTGACGTGTATTTGTCCGTGTACGTGCACGTGTACGTGTGTTGTGAGTATTGTGTATATTCCGAGTGTTGTGAATAATGTTAGTATTGTGAGTGTTGTGAGAGTTTTGGGCGTTGTGTGTGTTGCGAGTCTTATTAGTGTTGTCATTGTTGTGAGTGTTGTGAATGTTGAGAGTGTTGTGAGTGTTGGGAGTGTTGTGAGTGTTGTGAGTGTTGTGAGTGTTAAGGGTGTTTTAAGGATTGTGTGGAGACACAATTGAGAGTTTTAGATGCGTTTGAACAAATGTGTAACAATATTATATCCTTTAGTCGAGTTTTATTTACTGAATAATTAGCAAAGATCACCAAGATTTAACTTAATATTCTCAAATACTTAATTTATAATTGATTCTGATTCGAAATATAGTGTTTTTTGCAATGGTTGAAAAAGTTGACCCCTGGAATAATCGTAATTTTTTTCTCAGAATATAATCAAACTATTTATTTAATAGGACGTAGGATTTTACGCTTTATTTTTAATTGCAAGGATTATAGACGTTTGACTTTTGAATTAGCAGCTAATGAATTCTGAAATTCAGAATCCAATTTAAGTCGTTCTATTGCATACGAGATAAGATGTTAATTTCTTTAAAACCTTTTTAGATCAAAATAAACTTACCCGACTTCTTGCAAAAGTTTTCTATCATGAAGATACAGAACGTTTTTGTCATCATGTGATACTACCTGCTTATGATCCTGTGATAAGCAGTTCTCGTAAAATCATGCCATGTTGGCACACAAAAATGCTGAGCGTACTATTGGATTTTGAAAGAGACAGAAGTAGAGCAAGTAGAAAAATAATGGCTACTCACAAAGTGATCTCCTTTGCTTACTGATAGGGTTAGAGGTGTAGTATGTTTTGTAATTACGGGAGTTGATTTTGTTCGTCCATTTGTAATTTACAGGAATTGACAATATCATTCGCTACTAACGGTTTTTTACAAATGTGGTACGAAGAGATCGCCCTAGGTGGTTGGTAGGAACGATTAATTGTACTACTAAAACGGTTTCTACGTAATCACTTAGAAAAAGCTTCATTACTTATGAAAAATTTCTCACCATATTATATGATAGTGAAGCGATTATAAATTCAACACCATTTACTTATGTTTCAAAAGATCCAAATGATTTATTCGATCTCACTTCTGTTGGTTTTACAAAAAACGTAAAAACCCCGCTGACTATGAAATTGACGAAATCCAAGTTGGAAATGCGAGTCCTCTAAAAACTGCTGGACCCGTGGAAGAAATTTTTTAATATTTATTTCTTCAGCTGAGACTCCAAACGCCGACACATCCAGGGGTTTTAGAAGATGTACGGCAGATAAGTGTTGTGATGGGCCACTAATATTAGAGTTTATCATAGTGGAAGCCAAACAGTTTTATGTTAAATTACTGCGTATGCATAGTGATGTAAGAATGTACATGCATCATAAATTTGAATTTTGTATTACTATTATGTCAACTATTTTAAAAACTAGTTATCTGTGTACATATTGTTTGAAAATTCATTTTGTTGATTGTGCTCTCCAAGGTGGCAAAGTATCGTAAGCTTTGATTTAATCTTTTAGATATTATAATGACGACGGGTGGTTCGTTCACAATAAAATCTAAATAATTAAAACGTCAACAAAACAAATATAAAAAGGATAACAGAAACAAAATTAAGTCTTCTGACTGGAAAAGATTTTTCACGTTCTCTTATTTGAGTCGACTCAATCAAACACTCATGTTAGACTAGAATGCAACCACTTTTCAGGTTTTTGGCATATTGGGAACGAAAGAAATTATAATCTACCAATATTACTTACCCCGCACCTCCTTTACCACCTCCAAAAATTACTGAGGTCTAAACAATTAGGTCCTAAGCATTAAGTCAAATTTGAACTCTATAGGTTTTTAATTTTTCGATCTATTGCGGACTAAAAAGAGGTCGACACATTTGCTTCATGAAATTTTAATATAGGAGTAAGGGATATTGTGTGCGAAATAGTCGATCAAGGTTTAGACATTTATATCTAAGCACTTACATTAAATTTGAATACAATAGCTTTTCAATTTATTAAGTTGTTTCAGCCCAAGGAAGCTGCTCTTATGACTGCTTACCCCGCATATCCACTACCACCAAACTTCACTTTATATTTGTCATAAATACGTTTATTTTTGTTTTATTTTAAATTTCCAATGTGATTACTTTGCTTTTATATGCGTAAATACAAAGCGTTTTAGAACTTCATTCAAAGATAAACAAAACGTATTAACACCGCGTCTGGTATAATACACAACAGCAAACCATAAAACTAAAACATAAATTAAAAAATCAGTGAATCCGTTATACTAAATGGTTATCAAAAATGTATTATAGGGCAGTTTAATTATCACATGGAAACTCAGCAACGTTACAACTATTATTGTGTAGCTAACACCCCGTTAGAAACATTTTTCTTGTTTCTCCTCATTTTAATTTTAAAAATTTACATTAAAAGAAGTACCTATTTAAGCAGATTTATTACATTTCAATTTGCTATACTTGGAACAGTAACCAAAAATGCTATATTACGATACGGGTGCGCTGTCATAACACAATACCGACTTAGCCTTCCTATTGTGCTAACATTTTGGTTTCACTTATTGTGTTCGGGTCATTATAACCCGGGAGCCTATAGTTGTCGTTTTATTGATATAACAATAAATAATAATAATAAGAAATAAGATGTAGTATTTATTATTTATTACATTTTATTACGTTATTTTATTTTTATTACATATTATTATAAATGTTATGTAAAGAACATCTGAAAAACGTAGTAGTTAGATATATGCATTTATTTGTTACAGTCTTGACAGTAGTAATATACATGAGCTTTACATGGGTATTTTGAGCAATTACAACATACCGTATTAGTTTTATCATTTGAAGAGGGACAAAAATTACATCTATTACGCTTGGTTGTGGTTGGTAGTTCCCTTACTTCGGCATTACTAGTTGAAGAACGTGACTTTATAACCATTTCAGCTGCAGGAATACTTCCAGGGAGACATTTTCTTTCTTTCAATAATGGAATGATCATGGAATTACCCAGTTCTTCAAGAAATAGTCTCCGTTTTGTAAGTTACCCAGCATTCCAGGTTTAAGTTACTTCGCACCATAGAACATAAGCGTTGTAAGCTAAAACGTCCCTGATATTTTAAAAGATAGTCATTGACCATCTTTTAGTTTGTCCTCTGTATGTGTATGTTATTATGAACTTGTCTAACTTGTCTAGTTTTGTTGTAATCTACAATCATAAACGGATTTTTATGGTCTTGGTTACACACTCCGTTATCGTGGTGCATGGTGCTCATGAGCGCAACGTTTTTATTCCGTTTCTGAATATAGAAAACTATGAACGTGTTCTTGGTAAAGTAAAATTTTAAAGAAAGAACTTAATTCTTGTTGCACATAATGCGGCTGGCAGTTCAGGCTTATTTTTGCGAATAGTGCCAAGCATGGTTATTTTTCTTTTCAATAGCATCTGCCCCAAATCGTACGAGGTAAAAAAATTATCGCACGTTACGTTTTAGACCATAAGTAAGGTCTATCACAACCCTTTTAGCTTGACCTCTCTCTGGAGGTTCACCTTCTTCTTTCCCCGAGGTAAACCTGTATATTGTATGCATAAGTAGTTACAGCATCGCATAAAATGCAAATATTGACTCCGTATTTAGCAGGTTTATTCGCGATGTACTGTCTGAAAGGACAACGGTCTCTAAAAGGTACCAGTTCTTCATCTACTGCTACATTTTCGTGAACATTATAGAGCTTAGGTAGAATTGCAACCCATTCAACCCACAAGTCCCGCATGGGAGCTAATTTATCAGTTTGGCACCGTTGTGGTCGAGTTTTTTATCGTCGAAGCGAATTATTCGTGCAATTACATAAAATCGTTGTAGGGACATCGTTGCTCTGAATATTGGATGACCTACACTTCCATCCCACCGATTGGCTGTTGACCAGAACACAATAGGAGGGTTAAAGTACGGTACCTAAAATACGACATGGCGCAAGTATTGTGAATATTTTTTTATATTTATTTCAACTAACATTGGTTAACATTATTGCTTATGTATGGAAGCAGACGAACAAGAGTCCTGGTTTTCTTAATTTTTATGAAGCTTTAACTATTTTTTTAACTTTACGTTTTTTAAAGAGAGCTTTTATTTTTAAAAAGGTATTCATAAAAGTAAGACAAACATTTCTTATTTAAATTTAATGGTGTTCTGTGATATATTAAGTATTTTCACTTTTGCCAGAGATATTTTGTTTGGCATAAATTTCTTGCACATATTACTAAAGCGTAGACTCTATTAATTATCCTATTTGTTTCAAATAGAGAACTACAATACTAAACAGTTACTGGGAAATAAAACGTACATAAACGTACATCTTTATTTAAGGCTATAAACCATTTACCTTCTATATGTGAAATATTATAAATGCCACTAAAGGAAATATACTTGTATACGTTTAATACCGCTTGTAGTGCCCAGATGCAGTTGCCACAATAGGGGCCACTCACGATTCGGACAGTAAATTACAGAAATTTTATATAAAATATGACCTCTGCCATGAGACCCTTCGAACTCATTTGTATATAATATACATAAAAACTTTACATTGTTGGCCCCACTACAAAATTTATATATTTTTTTATACTTTTTGGTATTTGCGTCGCTTTATGATAATATACTCAAAACATATTGAGCCGAAAATCAGGGTTATTAGCGATATTTGGGGCTTTGGAACGTACTGCTTGTGTATGTAACGGGCTTAACAATGATCATATAAATATATACAGTGCGCTCAGAAAGTAACGTATAAATTCAATATTTTCGAAATCGTTAATTTGTGGCTAAAACCCTGAGAGATGACGATGTTTCATTTTGATTCCGGATTTTATGCTGTGTCGCACATATAAATAGCGCTGCGCACTTTCCGGATATGACGTCAAAGTTCATATTTTTTAATAGCAACCCGGCATGTTTTTCGCGGAAATAGATGCAACTCATTTTTTTTGAGTTAAGAAATGCCTATATATTGGGATTATTCCAAACAGTATGCGCGATATTAATTATTAAATTTGGCATAATTCGAACAGTGATGGGGTGTTAGTGTTGTTAATGTTTGCGTTAAATTAAAAATCTGGGTACTAAACAGTGTACAACAATTATTAAAATAAACATAAACTGAACGAAAGCAAACATAAAATAAGACATGAAAGGGTTTTTGTCTTCAGGTGATAAAAATACGTACTTCAAGTCTACATAACGAAACATAAATATGCGGTTTTCGGCCGCTTAAAAATAAAAAATAAACTCCATATCGAGTTACCCAGTTGCTTGTTGTTTTGACAAAAGCCTACATTTGAATCACACCGGTTTCATTCTTGACTAACACCGCACCGCTTTTCGAATTATGCCACATTTAATAATTAATATCGCACATAGTGTTTCAAATAAACCCAATAAATAGGGCACTTTTGAACTCAGGAGAAAGAGTTGCATCGAAGAACGTACAGGGTTGCCATTTAGAAATATAAACTTTGACGTCATATCCGGAAACTGCGCAGCGCCATCTACATGTGCGACACAGTATAAAGTCCGGAATCAAAATAAAAAATCGACGTGTCGCAGGATTTTGACCACAAATTAACGATTTGGAAAATAATGAATTTATCCGTTACTTTGCGCACTATATATATATATATATATATATATATATATATATATATATATATATATATATATATATATATATATATATATATATATATATATAGTTGTTTGTACTTAATATAATTACGTCGCTCGGCTTAGACTACGAAGGAGCATAATTGTGTGCTTTTACAAATTTTCAGTTTTTATCACGTTTGCGATAGCAGTGACTTTTGAAATTGTTACAGTATACTAAATTATGTCACTAAACAATAATAAAGTTGCCACGTTTTTCATAACATTAGTTACATAAATGCAATAATAACATTTCTTTTGAATTCTAACTAATATCAAAGTTACTTTAAGCAACATAATATACTTTAAAATTAGAAATTTTTATAAATGGCCCGTTTACGTAAAAAAATGTGATCATCAGTATGGAAAATAATTTAGAAGACAAAATCACAAATTTATGAAAATTATGGCTTAATCAAATTGCATAAAAAATTAAATTGCTTAATGAGCTTATTAAAATACTTATACGATTATCTTTTAATACAATGCTTATCCAAAAAAATAATTCGTTTCAAGAGTTCCAGAAGTTGATAAAATAAACAATATCTGCTTATTACAAACACCTCATCGAGTCAAAGGATTCCTGTAGAGCTAGAAAGTTATGAAC
Organism: Vesta saturnalis; assembly: GCA_036346205.1. Taxonomy (NCBI): domain Eukaryota; kingdom Metazoa; phylum Arthropoda; class Insecta; order Coleoptera; family Lampyridae; genus Vesta; species Vesta saturnalis. The sequence continues at coordinate 78,420 of JARFJB010000010.1, read as the reverse complement.
TTGCTTGATTCTGGTACAAAATAACAAAGAAGGCATAACTGAAATTCATTAGGATAACCTTAGTCTTCAAATTCCTAAAATTATTATAATACATTCAATCAACCCTGTATAGAAACTCTAAAAAATCTTGCAAATGCCTTTAAGCAAATAATTTGAATTCAGATGGAAATATAGTCTTATTGCCAGTTAAAGTATCTGAAATAAAACAATAATAAATCGTGTAAATACAGGGCTGCTTGCTGAGGGGAATACTATTAATAGGATACAGGAACGTTAAATAATGATTTGGAAAAGATTTAAATCAAAATACAATTTTGTAGAATTCTAGATTTAACTAAACACGTATGTTCATTTTGCAGTGGCAAATAATAGTTTATACTACGTGATGAATGAATTTATCTTTTTTTAATTATAGTTTTCTTAAAATGGCGTTTCTTTTCATTTATATAGCTAGTCTGGGTCAGTAACTTTTATATAGAAAACAGAATCGATATTTTCTTGTAATACAATTTACGTTCGTTACAAAAAAGGTTGGAATGTATATTGTTTGCAATAATTAATCAGGTGCAATGACACTGACAATACAAAGTTATATTATTAATTCCTCTAATTATCTTAGATTAATTAAGGAATATAACAAAAATTCAGGAGAAAGGGGATCTGGTGTCGTGTTTGATGGTGGTGGTGCGTTCGAGAACACATGTAACTTGTTATATGCAGAAACCTACAGGAAATATGTATCGGGCAGAATATTCACTGTTACTTACTTTACCAGCTTAACGAGTAAATCTTAATTAAAATAATCTATAGAGATCTAGTACAATCCTTCCAATTAACAACCACGGCATGTTAATTTAAAATATTAACACCGTCATGGCTGGAGGGTTACTCATAATGAGCTGCATGTCTCTGAAAGTGAAACGACATTAGTTTCGTTTACGATAAAACTATTCGGTCACTTCCTGGAGTTTAAGATTTTAGCGACTTCTTGGGCTTTGTCAGATTATATTTAAACTGTCAATTGGAAAATGATTTACTCCTCGATAGTAAATGAATGAATAATAAATAAAATTATTCAACCTTTGAGTAAATGATTAAAAGACATAAGAAACATATATAGTTTGGTAAGGAAAGCAGCAAAATTGAAATAGTAAATAAACAATTATGGTTATAATTTATGGTATGGTTGGTAAATTTGATAAAATTTGAACTTGGCGAGGAGTCCTCTGTATTAAAAAGATTCGAGTTGGTGTAGTTGTCTTCATCTAAATGAAAAATTAATGCGCGACTAATTCCAATAAAGTGCGGTTTATCTATCTTTATAAAGGTAGGGAAACAATTAGACATGTACAAATATTTTACATTTATAGTTCAAAAATTGCACTACAAATGTGTTCTATTTATTTACTTCAAGTAGATTTTCTAATGTTATATGTGAGTGAAATTTGAAATTCAGAGCAGTAAATGCACAATATAAACATTATCACAGTTGACCCTAAACTACTCTCTGATAAGCTTGTAAAACCTTGTAGTGAATACAATTAGTAACTGATACTTTTAAGGTAAAAAATAAAACATCTCATTTTATTATCATTGATGGCAGCATCAAGTGCACTATTGATTTAGTTAGTTATGATTGTGCAGTTGCCCATTCCTTCTCCATTTCTTGTCTTGAAAGAAAACGGTACTTGTGTTAAATTTTGTAGAAAAATAAGTTTATTGATCGATTGATAGATGTATTTACACACACACACACACACACACACACACACACACACACACACACGCACATACACACGCACAGCAACGCACACGCACGACGCACACGACACACGACACGCACACGCACACGCACACGCACACGCACACGCACCACGCACACGCACACGCACACGCACACGACACGCACACGCACACGCACACGCACACACGCACACGCACGCACAGCACGCACAGCACACGCACACGCACACGCACGCACACGCACACGACACGCACGCACAGCACGCACAGCACACGACACGCACACGCACACGCACGCACGCACACACCACACGCACACAGCACAGCACACCACACGCACACGCACACGCACACACACACGCACACGCACACGCACACGCACACGACACGCACGCACACGCACAGCACACGCACAAGCACACGCACACGCACACGCACACGCACACGCACACGCACACGCACATGCACAACCACTGTTGTACATAAATTGTTCTGATTCTTTCAGTATCTACTAGTATTAATATGCGTTTAAATAAAATCAATGCAATACTTATGAGAGTCAGTTAAATAGTTCAAAATGTAGAAGATATACATTTATCAAATCTTGTTTGTTATCTAACTTTCATAAAGAAAAGGTATCTAAAATATTCTCTAATAAAGGTATGCACTTAAGCTGACAGTTTTCGATATATTTACTAAAACGCTTTTTAATCGGTATTTATTACTCCAACAAAAATGGTCATAAAGAAAGCTCATGCAAAATTAAATAAAATGTCAGAAAGCTCTCTTCACGTCTTACTATAAAGTGAATAATTTTGGAGTTATTCATATACAAGGCACTTGAGCGTCCTCTATAAAGTGTCGTTGACTATGAACCGATTTTAACAAAACTTGATAGAAGAGAGATATTTCACCAATAACTGTAAATATAAAGTGTCATGGATATCCGTTGCGTATATTTTAAGTTATCCTGGCTATAGGCACACGCGCTCATTTTACACACTTGTTTCTTAATCTACAGTGCGTTAGGTTTAATAAGCGAAATTCAAAGGCGAATGTACCCTACTTCGGGGTAAAACTGTCTGTTCAACTGTCTACTACCACTAAAAATTGAAACAAATAATAACTCGAAATGAAATCTATGCAGTGTCGATTAAAACTATGAATTTGGTGTACAAAGTTACTCAATTAATTTTTAAACGGATTTTTATAATCGTACACGCACAAATGTCTAGATCATTTTCAGAACACTTAAAACGTGTAATACCGTCGTAAATTCGATATCGACTCTTCATGAAAATAGTATTTTTCTTGTGTGCTTCGCTAATAGTAAAGTAAAATATCTGTAAATCATATACTTTTAACCATTTAATATTCCTAAAATATACTTATTCATTTCGAACATGTTTGAGCAGAACGGGGTATGTTATTGTCTAACCTTACCCGAAAAGCGATTTAAAAAGTCACCTTTTTGAAATAAGGTTACTAATGTCATCTCAACAGTTAATAATAAGTAAATTTTGCATTGAATTATGCCAACTGGTACCGTTGGAGTAAATACTGGGTGTCCCAAGCGAAACTACTCATACATAACAATCGTTATAGTTAGGTACCTATGACAACACTGTAAAATACGTCAACCATCGATTGACTGGTACACCCGTCTATATCCCCCATCCCGAGAATTTCAAATTATGTAATCGACAATACGAAACGTACCTATTTGTATTTTTAATTTTTTGCTTTTATATTTAAGAACAATTAATTTTATTATTGTCGGGTTGAGTAAATAGAATGGTGTATGTACCAGTGAAGCCTTAAAATCTTAGATACTTAGATACTGATTAGAAACCGTTGTTAATCAGTTTTGCAGTTAACCCTCAAGCGTCAGTCACCTTGACAGTTATTTGAAGTGCATGAAGTAGCTAACCTTGCTTGGAACATGCTGTGTATATAAATATATGACTTCAAAATGAATTTACAAAATAAGGTAGGTGTGAGTTCACAATGATGTTAAGTAACATCATATTAGAAACTGGTTTTACAGTGTTGCCATTAGAGACGTCTGAATGATTGTAAATGTGCAGGATAAATACATATATATATATATATATATATATATATATATATATATATATATATATATATATATATATATATATATATATACATATACCACGTATCATTACCACACTAGTGATCCTGTTTTTGCTGCAAAGGACATTTATTAAGGTTCTTAATCATTTCAAAGTATATTACGTTATTTGAAATAGGTTTAGAAGTTAATTAGGATTTTAAAAAGGCAATGATTGCATCTATATTTCGAATAATCAGAATCAGAATCAGAATTGTGTAACTTTGAAACTTAGCATACCCTAGCAATTGCAAAAGTTACCGGTATCATAAAGGTAATAAAAACGAAAATTTAGTAAAGGTGCACTACTTCGCCAGAATAATGGAAATCCAATTTTCTTCGTAGTCAAACTCACATCTAAAATCAACCTCACAACAATGTATATCCATATCTTATCTATATATATATATATATATATATATATATATATATATATATATATATATATATATATATATATATATATATATATATATATATATATATATATATATATATATATATATATATATATATATATATATATATATATGTGTGTGTGTGTGTGTGTGTGTGTGTGTGTGTGTATACATAACACACACTGTGTGTATAAGTAGTCCGATCCTGACCCAAGGAAAAGTGTGTGAGAGAGAAAGAGAATGCGCTGGTTCTGATCCAGCAGTACTGCTCTATGCTATCGTGGTTGAGTCAAGGTCGAATGAAGTTTGTGTGTGTACCATATTCCAATTCTTCTTCTTATATAAACCGCAGCGAGCTATGTGTTGAGATCAGTCAGTTAGCAAGTATGGAGTTAGCAGTGTTAAACCAAAGCACCTATTGCAAACCCTTTAGAAATGTGTGTGACCTTTAGCTATCGAAAAAGTATAAAGTGATAAATGTGGCAGTAATTAATACTAAGTATGGTGAACGTATAGTGATGGAAACAGGCGATTTTAAATGTGTATTACCTCAGCGCTTTTATGAGTACTTCAAACGAAAAACTCGAACTGAAGAGTTTAAAACGCTGCTAAACACGAGGGATGTGTTCATAAGTAGTTTGGGTGCAGCGGAAAAAAAAACATTGTTGTTACCACCCTTTAACTAGAATCATAGTGTTTAGTCGGAGTCCAATTTAGAGCAAGTAGTCATGCAGGCAGCAATAAAATCATTTCTGGAACGGTCAAAACTTAGAAGTCCACCGCTATATATGGATACTCTACATAGTTGCAGTAACTTGTGCTGTTGTAGTTGTCAAAATAGTGATGGTAGTAGTAGTAAAGAGAAACGAGATGTAGGTTATTCTTCTCCTAACGCTGATTGGTCTCAAGATAAGGATGAAGTGTATAAACGAGCAGCTAACGAACGATACTCATCAAGCAAAACATATGGAAACTGGATACAGTACACACCAGTCGTGCGTATGGGGTGTGGCAACTGTGATCAAAGTAATAATGTAGTGTTAGACATGAAGGAATGGAATGAACTTCTAAGATGGCATTCATATGTAGACTTACAATTTTTCCGATCCCAAGAAATTGAAAACAAAATTGATTGGTTAAGTGTTTCAAACGAAGAAGAAGATATAATTTATGGTCAACATTATGAGTCTCTATCTAGCAATCCTGGTATTTATTACAATTGAGAATTTATTAAGGGACATGACAAAATTTTGAAAACTGTTATGATGGAAAACTACAACTGCTGTTCTTGCACATTCAATGCTCATAATGTAGAAGAACTATTCAATTTAAAGGATATAATAAGCTATAGATTGGAATTTCTTGAACCTTACAATCTGATGCGTTTTTTATGAAAAGTTTATACAACAAGTTGTTGACTACCATCCTTTTCGTGAGCAAGAATTCCATGGTAGTGATGATGGCATTTATAAAGACATTGAAGGTGTTATAAATGCTAAGTATAATATTCATTCACATAACACTGTGTTCTTAATGGAAAAATTGTATTATCGTCCTGCTTATCTAATGTATTGCATTTACTGAATAAATATATTAATAACTATGATTTGTTTTTTATGATTTCGATTTAGGTATAAATACCCTGCTTATCCATTTGGGCAAACAATGTTAGATAGGAAGCGAAAGAGTGCAGGTGGTGGTGGTTTAGTGAATACTCTAATCAATAAACTTCCCATTGAATTTTCATTTACCTGGCTACCAGTATTGTGGCCCTGGTACAAAGCTAGAGAACCGGCTTGCACGCGTTGACCTCGGTATTAATCAATTAAATGCTCAGTGCAAGCTTCATGATATCAGTTACAGAGATTACCGAGATTTAGAAAGTAGACATAAGCAGGCACAATTTTAGAAAAAAAAGCTTGGGAATGCTTTAAATCATCAGACGCAACATTAGGTGAAGGAACTGCGACTTTAGCAGTCGGTACCGCCATGAGAACAAAGAGAAAATTAGGAATGAGGTGCACGCGTCGATTTAATCTGAAGAAGAAGAAGAAATGCAATGGTGGAAATTTAATGTATTTACGAAAAACAATAGCTAAAAAAATTAAACCTAACAGAAATTTCACAGACACAATAATGTCGGCGCTTTCAACGGCGAAACGTGTAGTAAAAAGTTTGGGAAACGAGAAAAACGTTAAAGTTCCTAGAGTAATCCTCTTATCTAAACAAGGAGGGTTTTTACCATTTCTTCTTCCGTTATTCGCAGGTTTATCGGCAATCGGTGCTTTAGCTGGCGGCGCTCCTTGAGTTGCTAAAGCAGTCAATGATGCAAAAATTTCCAAAGAATTGCCAGAAGAGACCACGCGTCATAATCACATGTGGGAATCGATCGCTATAGGCTCCGGGGGCGCACTTTATCTAAAACCATACAAATATGGTGGTGGCGCGATATAGTTAAAACCGTTTCCAAAAAACCGAACAGATTACCCGAAAGACCGTTAACAGATATAGATTTAAAGAAATACACCAAAAACGTGCCCTACTTTATGGATACTTTTATGAGAGATAGCATGCCTAAAGTACCATGGAAAAATGAATCTGGAATTATTAACTTAGATAGCCCAAGCGGACCAGGTGTTACCATACTTTGGGTAATCTTCGACCACCAGTCGAAGTGATTAACTACTTTCGGGGATGTAAAATTTATTACAATTGCAACCAAGATCAAGAATTTAATACTATTATTTGCGGACACCTATGCCTACAATTTTTATATAAATAATCCATACAACATCAAATTGTCTCAGTTATGTCAATAACATTCAGTTTAGAAGGTGTTGGTACCACTGCTAGCTACAACTTCTATCCACCGATAGCACTAGATTTGGGGGAGAAATACGTTATCGGATTGGTTAGATTTTACGGCTGCAACAGTATTAGAAAGATTTATACAGGCAATGATAGATTTTATTTTAGAATAAATCTATCTTACTTGCATATGAGTTAGATGAGATTAGCCATTATTTAAGATCTAAGATACCTACAGAAAAGTTTCGCATTAGAGTAAACAACAATACACTTAAATGTGAGATAAACAGTTCATTTGAGATTGATTTTACTAAAGAAGATAGCATTAGTCGCATGCTAGGGTTTAAGCGCAAGGTATTAGAAACAAATATTTTATATACGTCCGCGTTAGACATCCAAATTATTAAACATATTAATCTACACGTAGAGTGCAGCATTATAAAGGGAACTTATCGAAACGGGAAACCTGCAAAAGTATTATATGAGATTGACGTTTTAGTCCCACCTGGTTATCGTCTAGATAAAACTGCCTGCAATACTCAATATTTAGAAGTAAACACCGTCATAATTAGTAATATAACAATCAATTTGACTATGGGTCTGAGAATTAATCAAGAAGCAATTCCAAATTCATATAAAAGACATCATCCCTACAGTTTGTCATTAATTAGTCATCGACCTTCATTGCGGTTAACATCTGCAGAGGGATAACTTTTAACGTCTGTGGGTTTAAACGTTCTCAGCAACAATGGCCAAATCATTAAACGTCTTGCAAAACGTAGTGATGCCGCGAAACTGAACTTGTTTGAAGGAATCAATAAGAATTCTATTATTACTGTTCCATTTCGTCTTTGTGAGTTATATGAATTACCTCATTTAAAACATGCAACCTCAGACATATGGCCAATAAAAACATCAACGCAACTGGGAAAACCACGTTGGATAACTGTTGCATTCCAACAAGGTAAAAGGTACACAAAGTCAGCAAGAGCCGGAAATTTTGATCACATTAACACCAGAAACCTTAAAGTACATCTGAATTCTGAGTATTATCCATATGAAGCAATGCATTTGAACTTTAGTGCTAACCAATACATACTTCCCTATCGCAATTTTTTGAAATTCCGATGTGACTACTATGGCGAAGATGACACAGATGCATTATTCAACTACTCCGAATTCAAATCATGTTCAGTATTTGTAATGGACTCCTCTAAACAAAATGAGTCCTTAAAAAACTCAACAGCAGACATCAAATTGGAAATGGAATCTCTAGTACCTTTCGATAATGGAATCGTTGTCTATGGTTTTATTCACCACGATGCTATTGAGCAGCACAGCCCACTCACTGGAGAAGTGAAAGAATTATAATATACACTCTGTATGTCTAGTATATAAATAAAAATGTTGCAAATATTCGTTTAGCTTTATTTCACCCGCCAAAGATGAAAGTAATTGCTCAGAAACAGAAACTTCCAATTCAAAATCATGAGATAAATGAGGAAAAATCTAGTACTCCAAAACACGGCGATTGACTTCCTAATAGTATACGTGGCATTATATGCGGTCCCTCCAACTGCGTCAAAACAAACGTAATGATCAGTCTGCTTAATGAGACAAATGGTTTTAAATTTAAACATGTATAAGTATACTCTAAGTCATTTAATCAAAACAAGTACAAACAGGAAATCTTACTTCCAATGAAGGATATAGGTTACTTCACGTTCAGTGATAATCATGATGTGATTGAGCCTAATTGTGCAAAATCACACTCTATTTTTATCTTCGATGATATCGCTTGTGAAAAGCAAAATAACATAAGGGCATATTTTCTATGGGCAGACATAACGATATTGACTGTTTCTATTTGGGTCAAACTTACAGTAAAACTCCAAATCAATTAGTTCGTGATAATGCGAATCTAATTATATTATTTGAGCAAGATGAATTAAACCTAAAACATGTGTATGAGGATCTTATAAGCACCATCATAAGCATGAAATTGTTTCGGGGCATGTGCTCAATGTGCTGGATAGATCCTTTTGGTTTCATGGTCATACATAAAATACCATAAACTGCTTTCAGTAGTTTAGTAGTTACTGATCCGTTTAGGTATTAACAGCTATCTGTTCACGGTAAACGGGTACCGGTTCAGTAAACCCCCGTTTTGCTACAATCGATAACAAGGAGACGATATTAAAGAAAAAAAAAATAATAATAAAATAATACAGCAGAAGTACAACAGTCTTAAACTGCTCGCATTGATAATGAAAGAATATTTGAAAGTACTTATAAGCCCCTAATAGAACCTCTAACTGAAATAGCAAATAAAATGGATCCTGATAAAAAAATTAAAACACCTAAAAATGAGTCCATTGACATTAAACCCAAAAAATCACCCTTATTCATATTTCCAAGTAAGCATGCTACTACCCTCACTAGCTCGCTAGTTCCAAGCTTCCCTTCACAGTCAATAGGTGCTGCTAGCCCACTAGCTCAAATTCCGTTTTTTTTTTAATAAATCCTCCTCCAGGCCTTCGCACACCATCGTTCTTAGATACATCTGTCATAAGGAAGATTAATACTGAGTAAGAAAAAAAACCTCTCAGTATCGCAGATGATTCCCGTAATAAGCCTGTCTCGGAAGAATTTCTCGAGCAATACAATGAATTACCTCGTGTACACGTTGAACGTATTATGAGGGATCCTGAAGGTCCTATTGATGATACTTATGGGGTCCACTGTGATACCAAAACGGGCAAACGGACAATTGGTAATAGACCCGTTACAATTACAGGAAACGATATGATTATTAAAGGTGCCACATATAAAGGGACTCGAGGTTTATATGTTCTGATTATTAGGAATGAACCCGATTTAAATCTAGTAAATTCAAAAGATAGAAAGAATTATAAAAGTATTTTAGAAGCTACGAAGGTTGCAAGGCGGGATTATGACGTAAGTGGACAGATTCGAGGAAGACGCAGCAACCAAGGGAGGTGGAGCTGTGTTTTTAAGGAATTAACAAACATACCGATTGAGTATAAATATTGAAATGATATACATGAACTAGTTTGTGATTTAGAGGTATTGTAGCCGGAAAAATTGGCGGGAAATTCAGGTGTCGTAAATAACATAATATCGATTGTAGAAGAATTATATGAAGATGGATACATTGAAAAGCCAAACAGTCGCTTTCTAAACAGTATAAATGAGAATGCATTAACGTCAACATATCATAAGTAAAATGCCCCTTGACAAATTTGAATGGTCACATGCCCAGTATCAATTCAAGGAATTTACCTCTCAGTTTAAGCTGATTGATGATAATCAATCTGATATCGAGAATAAGAGACTCAGCAATGTTGCCAATCCCATAGATCTTCAAGATGTCATCACTAAGCAATACTATTTATCGACAAGGTTCAATTTGGATGTTTTTAAAGGAAACTAACACTTGTCTAGTATTGGAGAAAAAACTACATCAACTTAAAGAAATGGGGGATAAATTAGTGCCATGTCCAAATTACATCTTGTTAACGAATTGGACAAACCTGTAAGAAACAATTTTAAACGAAGGCGAACAATAATTAAAGGTTTTGATGACCTTTGACAAGCAGAATTTAACACATCCCAAACAAAATGAAGGCAACAAGTATATATTAGTGGTCATCGACTGTGTTTAGAAATATTTGTGGCTAAAGGATTGAAAACAAAAACGGGCATAGAAGTTACCAAGGCCATGCGGATAATCTTCAAAAAGGGTCGGAAACCTATCAATTTGCAGACGGGTGCAGGAAAAGAATTCTGCGATGAGCATTTTACTAAACTAATGCAGCGTTATGGAGTCAATCATTACTCCACCCATAGCATAAAGAAGGCAGCAATTGCGGAACGTGTTATCAGATCCATTAAGTCTGCTCTATACAAGTCGTTTATCCTACAAGGTAAATACAAATGGATTGATACAATTGATACCGTAACGATGGATTATATCCATCGTAAGCATAGAGCTACAGGAATGAAGCCCAAAGATGTCGCTAATCATACAAAGCTGGAGGCTTACACTCACATAAAAATATTCGATAGGATTCGATATTGTGTGGGTGACAGTACGAATAAGTAAATTTAAAAGTATTTTTGCTAAAGAATACACACCCAATTGGTGTAGTGAACTATTTAAGATTGTGAAAGTTCACATTACTAGCCCCACCACATAGATGTTGGAGGACATGAAAGGAGCACCTGTACTGGGAGGCTTTTATGAACAGGAATTACAGAAAACAAAGTAATTAGCATAATATGCTGCTTTCTTAATACATTCACTTATAATAGAGAAAGTGTCCTCATAAACAATATTTTTCAAGCTAGATTTAACATTTGTTGTTGACGTTGAATCATCAACCCATAATAAATTGTATACATCCACTTTAAGCGGTATGTCACCGAGTATATTCATATCGTCTAAAATCCTATATACTCATTAGAAGTTAATGAATTGTAACCTTTACCGGCACACAATTTCATAAAACTTTTAGTGGTATTGTCTAAGTTAATTTTTCTGTCAAATACTGTCTTAATATAGCAATTTGCACAGTTTATAGCACACAGTAAGAACACTCATCAGGAATAACACTATGTTGCAATCTATTCAGTACAAATAAATTGGTTTCAGGGGTGACTTTTCCCATCAAAGTACGCTTTAGGTACTTTTTGTAAATTTGATCACTACCGCACCGCAGTTCTTCCTACAATTCGTTTTCAAGACAACTACTACTACTCATAATGAATTGTTTTCTGAAACAGAAGAGAAAGTTCTATGTAAACTTATAGCCCCAAGGTCCAGTATTAGTGAAATTAAAATTTACTAATCGTTTATCATCGTAAGGATTAAGTTTCACTTTATTCTGTTTGATTGTACACACATCATGTTCCTTTGACATTATCAAATGTTGATATCGCCTTATTACGTTAACATCAAACAAAACATGTTTATAGTCGTTTATCGTGATGTTGGACACTTGCTTGGGTAGAACCCTTTGATTTTTTACAACCTTTTTATCAACCGTGTAAGCATACATTTTTGCACGAAGTCCTACAAATTCTAACATAATTTCGTTTTCATTAAGCCGGGAACTTTTTTTTTATTTATTTGCTAACCGAAGTCCAAAAATCTTGTCAACACTATAATCAGATGTATCAAATTTATCGATGTCTTCTTTAATGCATTTATAGATATTGCGAACTGAAAAGGCATGTATGAGACTTATTAGTGGAGTTGATCGGCCTATTTCCACAGTTTATGCTTTTTGAGCGCGACGTTTCGGAAGCGGACTCTCAGATTTTTAATATACTGACTTCCATAAAAATTGCAACACCTAGAATTTAGTGAACGATTTTATTGAAATTTTCGTCAACGATGTCTTTCATTAGAACAAATAAACGATTAAAATTTGAAAACAAAAGAACAAAAACTATCAATGTTTTTTTCAATAATGAGTTGCTCCGCCACGATTTGTAATATACCCACTTATACGGCGTGGCATGCTACCAATCAAGTGATCTATAGCTGCCTGTGGTATATCAACCCAAGCTTCTTGAATCCGTAGCCGGAGATCGTGCAAGTTATCTGGAGGGTGTGGTAAATTACCCAGTCGCCTACCGATCTCATCCCATACATGTTCAATAGGCGACAAATTAGGCGACCGAGTACGCCATGGGAGGACGGAAATGTTAGCTTCTTCAAAAAAACGTGTTGTAGCCCTTGCCGTATGAGGGCGCGCATTATCCTGTTGGAAAATGAGATTTTGCAGCCCCTAAAGATATGGAAGCGGAACGGGTTCTAGCACATTGGCAATATAACCAGCGGCGTTTAAGTTGCCATCAATAAAGACCAAGGGTTATCTGCTACCGTAACATATTGGACCCCATATCATCACTCCTTGTGTGAGGGTTGTGTTGCGTTCCACAAAAAATGTTGGATTTTTATGTCCTCCATGCATACGTCTCACCCTCCTGCTACCATGGTGGGCCCACAAGCAAAATTCGTTGCCATTCTTGCGCCCAATTCGCTCTTACGTTGCTCCATTCTACCGTAGACGGTAAAGTGGTGTAAGAGGAAGACATAAAAATGGACGATATGAACGTAGCCCATAAGACCTTATCCGGCGATAAACAGATGACATTGACATTCTGGGTCCTACACCTCTCATCCAATCATTTGCAATCGATCGCGTTGTTGAAAATCTGTCTCTTGTGGCCAAAAGTCTTAAGCGACGTTCTTCGCGATCTGTAGTCCTGCGCGGACGTCCAGATCCAAGGCAATGTTGTTGCACCCCTTCCTCGGACCATTTGAACCAACATCTCAATACAGTTGTAACATTTTGGTTTACACGACGAGAAATATCTCTTAGCGAAAGTCCGGCCTCTCTCATGCCAGTAATACGGCCACGTTCAAAATCAGTCAATTGGGAAAAATGTTGATGTTGATATACTCTTGGCATTGTTCCCAAGTTCAGAACGAAATTGTGAATAAACAATTTGCATAATTGACAGTTAATTACACACTGATTGGTTTAATTCTTCAAATTTATTGTTACTAATTGCAAAGGAAAAAACAAAAAGAAATACTACTTGCTAGATTTTATTCAAATTTTAATCGTTTGTTTGTTCTAATGAAAGACATCGTTCACGAAAATTTCAATAAAATCGTTCAACAAATTCTAGGTGTTGCAATTTTTATGGAAGTCAGTATATTACGAACATTATTATTACATATCACTGTAAAACATTATTATTACATATCACTATAAAACAATGGTTTATTCCGCTTCCTTGCAGCGCTAATATTTTTCCATCAACACTCATTACTTAAATTAGCGGATGACTACCACTACAAAATAAAACTTTGCTTAAAATCGGCAAAATAAATGAGTTCGTGGCCGCATTTAAAATTCACTTGTTCAGCTGAAGCCCAACCATTTTTTTTTCTCATTTCAAAACAATCTAAATCGAGTTTTAATTTTTTATTTTTTTAAATAATTATTGTAGTCGCTTCTTTCTCTCGTCTGCACTTACTACTACATTTTCCCTTCGCACAATACGTACTAGTTTCGTCATTTCTGTTTACTGAATCGTACACACCTAAGGAAGCCTTTTATAATAAACCGGCTTCCTTGAAACCACTAACCCTGAAAAGATTTCTAAGAAGTCTATTATGATACACACAAGCCTGAGACTTCGACCTTGACTCAACCACATTACATGCATAGAGCAGTGAGCATTATTTTTCTCTCTCACATACTTTTCACGTGCACGACGGACTAACTGATTTGAAAGTTCGTATAATGTGAATCAGAATCGGCCCTATATCACTACTTGTATATACATATGCGCTCGCGCGCGCGCGCGCGCGTGTGTGTGTGCATTTTATTATTTTCAGCATGCTCCATTATAATAGTAAATTTTGTGCCTTATTTCAATTCTTACTCCACAACAATTATTTTAAGAAATGCATATGTTTCTGTTATAAATCATAATATCACTATGGTGGAAAAAGATGAATTATAACATACCTAAATTAATATTATTTATAAATTTCAAAATTATTTTTAAGTATTTGCTTATTAAAATATTTCAATTTGTCCATTAAATATTTCCTGTAATTATTTAAGAGTTTGCTTACTAATTAACTATTTTTATTAGTATCATTGATCAAATCATTTTATTAATTGAATTGCATTACTTTCTTTTTAATGAATTGTTCCGTATAATACTATTAAGCTAATTACATTTTTTGTATGTAAGGTTTTGATCTCCTGACATTAATACGCAATTCATTGTTTAATAATAATAATAATAATAATAATAATAATAATAATAATAATAAAAATGTATTGTGCGAACGTGTTGGTACACTTACGCTCGTCGGATTGAATATCACAGATACAAGAGTTAATGTAAAGTTGAGTAGAAAGAACACACATGCTATAAATACAACATATACAAACACAGTAAAATCAACCTACTATACAAACCAACATTTCGCAACATATTCATCAAAAGAATAAAATGCGTTAAACATTAGAAAGTCTTTAACTTTAGTTTTAAATTTGGAAAGCGGTAAACATCTAATGTGACTAGGAAGTCGGTTATATAAAGAGTGCGATTGATAAACAGATCCGTTTTGATTTTTAGTTAATCTGCACAATGCTAAACGAACATTTTCCTCCTGTTTAATATCTTTTAACATTTGGTAAGTAGCATGGACAATCTCTATCTAAAGAGGAATGGTCTGTATCAAAATTTAAACTATTGTTATATTTGTTTTGATTCACACAATTTCTTTGAATTCGGGTTACGTGTGTGTATGTTGTCCACTAATTATTTTGTTTGCTTGTTTGTTTTGTTTGTGTGGATTTACCTTCTTATTTGTTTGTGTGTGTTTGTATATTAGCTAGTTTGCCTATTTGTGTGTTTAAGGGTGTGTTGGGTAGTGTTTTTACATTGAAGCTGTTTGCTAAGTTTTCTGTGTGCTTGTTTGGTTGCGTATGTATTTACTGGTTGCTATTTTAATGCATGTTTTATTTTATAGCATTTTTTTGCTTATTTGGGGGATTTGGATGTTTGCAGGAGCTTATTTGCTTTCTAGTTGTTGGATTGTTTTTGGTAACTTTTAAATCGAATTGCAAGGTGGTTAGTTAGTTATATTATTCAAACTATGTGTCAAATATCTTTGTGGAACAAGGAATATTAACAGTAAGGTTATTTAACGAACTTAGAGACAATGGTAGAACTCATTAGAAAGTACTGATTTAGGAATGATGTATCATTAAAAAATGAAAGTTGTTACGTAACCGGTATAAAAGGATAGGCCGTGACTTTGTATAATGAATCATGAGTGAAGTGGTTATATAATAAAAAAAAGATGCATTTTATAAGTGAAATGCAAGGCATTGTGTTTTTTCCAAGTACTACGTAATTCTAAAGTGCAAGTGATAAGTAAAGAGAATAGCATTGAAAAATGTTTCGTAATTCAAAAAGTGTGAGCCAGAAGGAAAGTTATGAATTTGGGGGACTTTTATTGCGCAATTCGAAGATTGGGGACTGAATAGCTGTTCTTGGCCTTTGGTGTAAGAATGAAGATGCAGAAAAACATGTTAAGGTTGCAGATGCCAAACCCGCGATTCATATCACCCCCTGGATATATGCAACCTGCTAGAAGTAAGTTGGGAGGCTTGGTGGGGAGAATAGTGGTGGATATAGGTTACCCAGTAGAGGTGGTGTAGGGAACCAATTAGAAAAAGGTTTTGCTTTATCCACGTACTTAGAAGAGACAAAGGGGAATCCAGGTAGGTGAAAAATAGGTGTTGCAAAGTGGGGCCCAAGAAATGTTGGACCCGTTTCAAATATGGAACCTCCAAAAAATGGGAGTTCAAAACTGGCCAAAAATAAAACTGGACAATATGCAGACTACGTATAAGGATTACACATACACAACACTGCGATAAATTGTTGAATTTATTTAATTATTTATGGAGTATAAGGTAAAGAAAACATTTCTTTATAAGACTGGTCCAAAAAGAAGACAGAAAATATAGGTTGAAATTCCAAGATGTGCCGAAAATAAGGGACGAAAAACGGACCAAAAGAAGCTCTTAGGAGTGGGAAGCGAGGTGAAGAAAAAATTTGAAGAGGAGAGTAGGTATGTTCCCTTCAGGTCATTTAATTACAAAGAATTCCATGCATTTCTTTTATTACTTCGTAAATCTTATTGTTAATGTCCATCTTGCCTAAGATCGGTTCAACGTTAGCTGATTTAGTTTAAGTAAAATATTATTGCGCTTAGTAATCCGGCATCAAAATTTTTAATAACGGTTTCAGTCTGGTCGCAAAAACAAGCAGTTTCCATTTATCTATGGCTTTTTATAACTGCAATAATACTGACAAGAAGTGTACAGAAAAATTTTGGAGTAGATATTAGATACTGCAGAAATGTCCAATTTTATGAAACCAGGAGACAAGTACAGGGGTTTTTAATAATAAAAGTATGATTACTGACAGATGCCCTATCATGTGATGCGTAACGGCAGAACAATAATTCATCAAACATTCAGTACTAGATTTGAAAATTACAAACCAATAGCAAAATATTAAGAAGTAATATTTATTCCGAAGCTCTTAATGAAACGTTCACTAACCTAGAAATTTACAAGAAGGGCATAATTATTTTGTGCTGAATGATTTTACTTTGTTTTCTCTTAGGTACTTCGTTGGCGAATTTCAGTTAAAACAAAAATGATTATAAACAATAACTTATTTATAAAACCATAATTTGAAAACAGTAATTAATCATTAGATATTTATGAAAAACACAATTGAAATATGTGGCAGTCTTTACATAATTAAATTTATATATTAAATGAAGCAGGATTTAGAGCAACTAAAACACAAGTTGTCAAGTTTACTAATGAAACACAACAATTCGTTAAAAATTTACATCTCAATTTGAAACCTCACGAAGTTCTAGCTGAAAATAAGCTTACGTAAATGAGCTTTTATAAATTTTTAGTGAAAGTAATCTGCAATCATAATTTAACTATATACATTATCAAATTGTGAACGAACCATTGACCAACATTGACAAACATCTTAGCTTGTGTAATGTATTACAAAAAACAAATGTGCAAAAAAGTTAGGTGATCAGATCGATGTAAATTTGCTTTTAAAGTTGCGAAAGAGGGAACTTACGAGTGCAGTCGATCTTTTGATGTTCATGTGCCAAGTCTTCCCCGATGGCATTAATAATATATGAAGCGCATGTACTGGCTTTGCTAGAAGAGATTAGGGAGTATATTCTGAAATCTACTTGATGTTCAGATACTGAGTAATTACTTTATTCGTAAATTAATAATTCCCTGAATTTATATTTCGATTTTATGAAATAAACAGCAACAGCGTGTTATGCTACTAAGGAATTCCCTTTCATCTTGTTACAGGCATGCCTTTTGAGCGTATATTCAAATTCATGCACAAGTACTTATAAATAATAAATTGTTTGTATTTACTTTCTTGATGACTATTATTTGAAAAAATCATTTCTCTTTGAATTAATTTAAACAACTACTTTATTCTTTATTTTTATACAGTGGAGTAAATTTTATCCTATTAGTCGCAAACGGTTCAAGTAAATCGACTTAAAGCACAATTTTAGTCTACTTTATGTAAAACTACAGATTTAAATTTAATTTGATTTACTTGGCAAATCTATATCTTGATAGTAGTGCCCAAAAAGTTGTTAAAATTCTATTACAAAACGTTCTAAATTAAACATTAAAACATCTATCGTATCTTAGTGAATTGGAATTGCATTATAGTTTCCTCGTGGCTTGCAAAGTTTTCTTCATTTAAAGATTTTTAAAATTTGAAGTGTCATACTTCGTTTCATAATTTCACAATTTGGTAAATTGAACTTGGTTACTTGAACACGTTGTTAAATACCTGTTAAACAAGTAATCATTTAAACTACTTCTATACGAAGTTTCAGGTGTGAAACTAAGAATGTAATAGTTCGAAAACGTAGTTCAAGATTGAAAACACCCCAAACCACTAAAAGGTTTTATTTATTATTATAATTATTTATCATTAAACATATCAAATATTGTAAATATCAAATAAGTAGTTTGTATATTTCAAATACAGTTAAAAATAGTTTAGTAACAGAGAATTTTGACGTCAAAGATGTGATTTCCTTATGGTACAAATTTCTACACCTTTTAAAATTATTGAAATGAAGAATTATATAAAAATGTATTGCCCAACAGATAATACAATCTATTATAATAAATGGACAATTTTTATTATTACAAAAAACAAACCATCAAAGAAAAAGCCAGAAAAATACGTGATTCTTAAAAATAAACATGTAACCCTTTATAGGTCCTTGGTAAAATGTTTTAGCACTTGCCATAAACTCTAAAATTTAATTTATTCTTTATGTAAACTGACACTTATGTACTTTAAATGTGTTCTATAGTGCTCGCGTCGACTCTGTTAGATATGGGAATTGTCTGATTTTGCCACGTGCGCGGCAACGGATCTCGGATACTTAAGTGGTATATTGAAGGTGGCCAAACAGGGAGGAGGTGGAATATTGTATATAGACAAAATAAGTTAGAGAAATAATTTTTGGACGAGGGGTAGATATCAATAGGTACTACGTTTTAAAAATATTTTTAATCATACAGAGTGTTTCATACTATTGGAGCAAACTAAACCTATAGTTTTTTAAATGGAACACCCTACATATTATTACATTCTTGGAAAGCCCATAAAATACGATTTCATTTAATACGAAATTGTATGGGTCTTTCTCTTTTGGTTTAGGAGATATGCATTGTTTTTCAAAAAAATATCCCACTAGCGGCCGCAGCCACTGATTTGTTAGGCGATTATTGTTTATTTTAAAATGGCACAAAATTGCTTGTGGTCCTATAGTATTTTGAAATTTCTCAATTTTCAGATTTTTTTTCATAATATGCAGGGCATGTCACTGTTTGTAAATACAACTTTTTCTAAATTTTTTTAAATGGCACCCTCCCATTCTGTTCATGTAATTCGATACCTCGTCTGATATTCCTTCTTTTTCATCCAACGTGTCTTATAGCTAAAATTAATAATTTTGAAAATATTTTCAATTTATTTGTGAAATTTCGATGGTACTACAGGAAGACTGAAAATCGAGATATTAAGTTGGCCATGGGATTGTAGTTTCTTACTAAAAAAATTTTCTAGTTAAAACAACGGTTAATATAACAATTACAAATTGATTTAATGAATTATTTTAAATTTAACAGACTTTTTGAACAAAACTAATGTATAAAATACTCTTGCTTCTATGTAAATTTAAATCAGTCCTTAATACAATTTCTGAAGTGATCTATTTGATTATGTTCAGATCAAGGATTTAATTTTTTACGTCTTTTTGTAAATGTAAACGTATAAAGATGGTCAGGTAATTGTAGTTGCATGATAAAGAATTTTTTAATCAAGTTGTGTTAATTTATAAAAGAAACTTTGGCGTTCTCTTTCATGCTAAAAAATATTTCCAAGTAAAAACAACTGAATTAAATTATTTTAAATTTAACAGATTTTTTTTAACAAAATTGATGCTTACTCTTACACAAGGCAAATTTAAATCAATACTTAATGAAATTTTTAAATTTAAATCAGTCCTTAGTAAAATTTCTGAAGTAATCAGTTTATGTTCAAATCAACTTCTGCGTCTTTTTGTAAATTGAAATTGGTTACTGATCAAATAACAAAGATTATTTGGAATTAATTTTTAAACTCGCAATTAAAGAACAAGGGTGCCATAACAATATTGCGTTGAAGAAAGTAAAATTGTTTGTAACAATTGGTGCTATTCAGTTTAAACCTAACTTGTGTTTTAATTTATCGAAAGTGTTGAAAATGACTCTAAATATTCAGGAAATGGCTTTATTGATTTTTATTCTTGGCGAATGTCAAAAGAATTGCTTACTTGCAAGTAGCATTTATGTAGCAAGATATCCCGATACAAAAAAAATGCCACGGGCTAACACTTTTTCAAGATCTTTTACAAAGATTTGAAGAATCAGGTAGTGTTAAATTTAAAGAAACAAGTGATAAAAACCAATTTACAGTTTTACTTGCAATCCAAGAAAATCCTCATGTAAGTAGTTCAGAAATACCACACATGATATTTCTGGCGTGAAAAATGTATTAAATGCCCATAAATATCATGAATATCATACAGAACTTCAACAACTATATGATCAATATTTTGAACGAAGAATTAATTTTTACAACTGGTTCTTGCAAAAAATTGCAAAAGTTCCTAATTTTCTCAATTCTATTTTATTTAGTGACGAAGCTACCTTCCAAAGTAATGGTTTGGTGAACAGACAAAATTCATTATTATAGCACTGAAAATTCTCATCGGATCAGGCATGTTGACCAACAAAATCGGTAAATGTGGGGGGGGGGGGAATTATTGAGTCCCATGTTATAGGTCTTTATTTTATTGAAGATACCCTAACCGGGGAGGTGTAAAAATGTGGTACATAACCTTCTTCAAAATATCAATGAAGCAGTTTATAGAAATATATAGTTCCAGCATGATAGTGCACCCGCCTACTACCATCGATACGTACGAACATTTCTAAACCACTGGAAATAAAATCAGTGGATAGGTCGAGGAGGACCCATTTATTGGCCACCGAGGTCACCTGATCTGATCCCACTCGATTTCTTTTTGTGGGGTTACGTAAATGATTATGTGTATAAAGAAATTCCAACCACACCAGAAAATATGAAGGAAAGAATCAGAAATGCTTTTCAAAATACCACATCGCCGACATTAGAGTTAGTGAAAAAGAATTCTTTGTGACGTGTTAATAAATGTATTGAAGTTGAAGGAAGAATATTCGAGCATTTAATATGAAATTGGTCTTTGATATTTTTTTATTTTTTATTTCATTGTTCTTGTTTTGTTGTAATTTGTATTTGTTAATTTTATTACACACTATTTCACATAAAAATAATACACATTTACAGTTATTTTCACACTAGCCTAATTTACTGAAAACAATGCACAGTTAATTTACAGTATTAAGACAAATTTGGTATTGCCAATAGATAAAAAAATAAATTAAAAATACTTTCGAAGATTCGAATGTTTACAGTAGAATTGAGAGTATCTCAAAACGTTGGTAGATAGATTTAATTCTTTTATAAATCAATACCACAATAAAAGATTCTTTAGCATGTAACTACAATTCCATGACCACCTTTATACGTTTATGTTTACAAAAAGACCTATAAAATGAAATCGTCGATTCATAATCAAATTGAGTACTTCAGAAATTTTACTAAGGGCTGATTTAAATTTGCATAGAAGTAAGAGTGGTTTATGCATTAATTTTGTTCAAAAGTCTGTTAAATCTAAAATAATTCATTAAATCAATTTGTAATTGTTGTATTAACTCTTGTTTTTACTTGAAAAATGTTTTACTAAGAAACCACAATCCCATGGCCAACTTAATACCTCTATTTTCAGTCTTTTTGTGTTACAATCGTAATTTCACAAATAGGCTGAAAATATTTTGAAAATTATTAATTTTAGGTATAAGATATGCTTGATGAAAAAGAAAGAATATCAAACAAATCATCGAATGACATGAATATCATGGGGTGGTGTGACTTAAATTTTTTTAAAAAAACTTGCTTTTACCAACAGTGACACGCCCTGTAGATTATTAAAAAAAATCAAAAAATTAAGATATTTCAAAATACTTCAGGGCCACCAAAATTTTTTTGTCATTTTAAAACAAACAAAAGTCGGCTAACAAATCAGTGACGGCGACTGCAAGTGGATAATTTTTTCGAAAAACAACTGAATATTTCTAAAACCAAACGAGATAGACCCGTACAGTTCGGTATCAGGTGAATGCATATTTTTTGGGTTTTCCAAAAATATAATAATATACAGGCTGTTATTAAAAAATATATGTTTAGTTTGCTCCAACAACATGAAACACCCTATGTGATTTAAAATGTAGTACCTAGTGATATCTGCCCGTGGTCCAAAAATTATTTCTCTAACTTATTTCGTCTTTGTACAATTTTCCACTCCATTCTCGTTTGGCCACCCTGCATTACCAAGGCATGTGGTGTACCTGAGTTTTTATAAACAGAGCGAAGTAATAAAAAGGAGGAAATAAAAGGAGTGCATAAAACACCGACAAAAAGTGGAATAATCGGAAAGCACGTATTACGTAATCTAAAACAATAAAATTGAATGTTGTGTTAATATATTTGATACGTCAAATTAATTAGATAAATATCTGAAATAATATGTTTTAGTTGAGCAAGCTTTGAGGTCAGATTTTTTATCTAAAATTTGAAAGCCATTTTGGCTCTTCCGATGTAAATTCCTTTAAGTTTTATTGTTTCACCACTGTCTTCTATTGTTTAACATGAATCGTTGACAATAATATAACATTATTACTTCGGCTATGAAGATATTGGCATTCTTAGACAGTGGCAGCATACGAAGGCTGCTTATAAATATAGTTATATTCTCCGTATTTTTGTATTATATATATATATATATATATATATATATATATATATATATATATATATATATCAATATACTTGTTGGAACCTTTATGACTGAATTCCGCCATAGATCACCTATAAGAATATCTAGTCATTCAAGTAACTCCGATTCTGACAATCAAATAATTAATAATCAAATAATAATGGCAAATAATACTGAAATAAATATTGCTAAGGAACTGGTTCCTCAATATGAAGGGGGAAGTCGAAACATCCTATTTCCTACAACAGTGTGAAAAATTTACAGCTAATTATAGAAATAATTCACCAGGTCACGAAAACTGTATATTAAATAAATTGTTGTTCGAAATTAGTTGGTACTGCTAGGGTCACTTTAGTAATTTCAAATTGCTTAACTTGGGATAAGGTAAAGAAAACATTAATAGATCGTTTCGGCAACGAAACATTACTAGAAAATGATTTAATAACGTGTATTCAATTAACAAACGAAACTTACAATTAATATTATGAAAAAATTAAAAGAAAATTGCAACAGTTGTTAGAACACGTAACCATAAATGAAACAGATGTTAACCTTAATAATTATAAAACTAATGCTTATACAAAAGAGGCTTTATGCACCTACATGGCAGGTTTATTAGAACCCCATAGGTCTTTTATATCTTATAAAAATGTATAATCACTAGAAGAATGTTTACTTCAGTTAACAAACTGTGATAATTATAAACAACAGGTCAATTTTCTAAATTTTGTTCGACAAAAACCATCGACAACTAGACAATTCAATAATTTCTCGAATATAACTTAACAACCAAAACAGTTTCAACGGGAAACGCAAATCAATTTTATAAACCTTCACCACAATTTATAAACCGTAATCTAGGTCAAAATCAATTTCCGCGTGGTTCGATAAATTTCCAGGCGAGGCCAGTGTTCACAAATTATCCTACAAATTCGTAAGTATTTGGCAAAAAGGAACCTGAGTCAAAACCAACCCCGATGTTAATATCCACACGAAATACTGGCAGACCAAATCAACAGCCCATTAATTCACGTAACCATTCAAACTGTTTTCGAAGCACGGGCCCCCGTAATTCTCATTCCGAAGAACTTTACAATTTTCAAGACGATAAACAATCAATAGCAATAGTGGAAAACGACGAAGACAATCAAGAAGATTACCAGAACCTTCAAACTTTTGAATTTACAGAGAATTTTCCTGAAACCCTATTTGGATCTACCGAAAATTTTCGAGTACCTGCCTGGGAACCACAAATTTAGATTTAAATTCGCTAACAAGCAAACGAAAACTACCATTCATAACGATTCCTAGTTTAAAATTAAAGATTTTAATAGATAGCTGAGCTTCTAATTCAATAATAAATGCTTGTTCCGCCTATGAACAATGCACATCTTAAAAATTATTTTTTTTTAAAACCATTTACTGTTAAAGGTTTAAATAATACGATAATCAATAATCAGCATGTATCATATCCTATTTTAAAAGAATTTGGATTTGATAATAAAATTAATTTTCATATAATACATTGGCGTGATAGATTTGACGCATTAATAGGAAGTACAGATTTTCAAAAACTTAAAGCTACGATTAATTATAATAATCAAACATTAGAGATAGGTTGCAGTTTTTTATGGAACTAAACCCGAAGAATGTTAAACCAGTAAACAAATTGTTAAAAATAGTATTAGAATTCCCGTAAATGTCGATCGAGGACAAGTTATAATCCCATAAATTAAATTAGACAATTATATTATTGCAGAATCAATTGCCGTTGTAGAAAATGACATTTGCACTATTCCTTTTGAAGAAGAACGTGAAGCAGAAATAAATCTTTAACAACAATATGTGGTAGAACCTATTACCAATGTTGATTTGGTAAATCCAAAAATTCAAAATTTTAAGATTGATATTCTAAATGTCATTCGAACTAGTCATCTTAATCTAGAAGGAAAAACAGAAATTATATCTTTGTGCAAGAAATATATAGACATCTTTTACAACGAAAATTGTGACCAACTTTTACCAACGCTGTAAAACACAACGTCAGAACAAATGATAATGAACCACTTTACTGTAAATCCTTCCTATACCCACATCAATTGAAACATGAAATCCAAAATCAAATACAAAAACTGCTTGATAATAAAATCATTAGACCAAGCATTTCACGTCATAGTTTACCAGTTTGGATTGTACCAAAAAAACCAGGTGCTAGCGGAAAAAAAATGAATGGCGACTTGTTATAGACCATAGGAAACTAAATGACAAACCGGTTGAAGACAAATATCCACTCCCAATAATTGACGAAATATTGGACAATCTAGCAAAATGCATGTACTTTTCTACCTTAGATCTTGCCCAAGGATTCCATCAGATAGAAATGGATCATGATTCCATCGAAAAAACTGCTTTCTCGGTAACAATGGTCATTTCGAATACGTTCGAATGCCGTTCGGACTTAAAAACGCCCCGAGTACGTTCCAAAGAGTAATGGACAATATTTTATGCCCATCCCTGTATAAATTCTGTTTTGTATACATGGACGATATTGTAATCCTTTCAAAATCACTTCATGAATACTCTGTACACATTAGACAGATATTTGAGAAATTAAGAGAGTATAATTTAAAAGTTCAACTAGATAAGTCGGAATTTTTGTGTGAAGAAGTAGGCTTCCTAGGACACGTAATTACACCACAAGGTATAAAACCTAACCCCGCAAAAATGAAAGCTTTAGAAGAATACTCACTTCCCAAAATAGTAAAAGAAATGAGCTTTCGTTCGACTTGTAGGATATTACCAAAGGTTTATAAAAAACTTTGCTAAACTTGTACAACCATTTACCAAATGTCTTAAAAAGAATTCAAAGATTTATGTCACAGATCAAAATTATTTTCAAACATTTTATCAATGCAAGGAATTACTAACCAATGCACCAGTATCGACGTATCCAGACTTTGAAAAAACTTTTCATGTTACAAGCGAGGCATCCAATGTAGCCATAGGAGGAGTTTGATCGCAAAATAACAAACCAATTTCATTTTACTCGAGGACTTTAAATAGTGCTGAAGGCAATTATTCAACTATCGAACTTGAATTGAAGAATAGAATAGAAACCACGAAACATTTTAGGCCATATGTTTACGGAAAACAATTTATAATAGAAACAGATCATAAGCCGCTAGTTTGGTTATTTTGCCTTAAGGATCCAAATTTCAGACTAGTTAAATGAAGATTGAGACTCGAAGAGTTAGACTACAAAATACAATACAAGAAAGGCAAAGAAAGTTTAGTAGCCGACGCGTTATCGCGAATCGAAATTAATACAAAGGAAACCTCAAACGATATAGAACCAGACCTTATGTCAATAATCCCAAATGTCGACGAAAATCCTTCGTCCGATGATTTGGAAGAATCATTGAACAGACAACAAGATGATCAATCGAATAATACACAACATACATCTACTCAAAATCTAATATTCTCAGTACCAATCTCTGAGAATCCAGTAAATCATTTCATGTATCGCGTAATCTTAAAACTAGGAGATTAATATAAAATAGAGTATTAAAGACCATTCTTAAAACATAACTATGTTGATACAATTAGGCAAGGTAACGAACTGGCAAACATTTCGCGAATGTTAAATGAAATCGTAGATCCAAAAAACTTATACGGACTAGACTTTAAAGATAAGGAATTAGAATCTAAATTTTTCGAAATAACAAGTAATTTATTCAATAACAAAATAAAATTTGTTAAAAGATATAGAACAATCGAGTGAACAATTCGAAGTAATGGATAAATATTCTAATAATCACAATAGCATATTAGAGGCCTATGATCACTTAAAAACTAAGTATTACTGGCCTAACTTAAAAACCACGATAAACAAAGTAATTAACGAATGCGAAACTTGTAACGTTAGTAAGTACGATAGAAACCCATATAAAATTAAATTTTCTAGACCTTTACTCGCAAGGAAACCTTTCGATGCAGCACACATTGATACATTTAGTTTCGAAGTAAACAAATTTTTAACAATAGTAGACCTCTTTTCACGATATACACAAGCCTATTACATAACGGACGCATCAGGATCAACAGTGTTAAATAAGTTGGGACACTACTTTTCGCACCACGGTTACCCAAAGAAAATCGTTTGCGACGAAGGAAAGGAGTTCAAGAACAAGGTCTTCCAAGAATATTGCGCTTTATTCAAAATCGAATTGCATTTCACTACTAAGTATAACAGTAACAGTAACTGTCCAATAGAAAGAGTACACTCCACCGTTTTAGAAAAATAAGGATTATCAAGATTGAAAATAAAAAGGAAAGTCCCCAAAATTCAATGGTATCGGCCGTATTAATGTACAATCAGTCTATACACTCTGCAACGGGTTATACACCTTTTACTCTACTGTACGGGCCTTACGAAAACATAAATGCACACGAAAATGATTTAAACAAAACTGTGTGCGAAAATTACAACGAAAAGCGAAAAATCAAATTGTTATCCTTCTACGAACACTTATATCACCAACAATTAGAAAAGGGCACTAAGACTTTGGAAAAGAAAAATAGAGATAAAGAATCAACCATTGAAATGAATGAACCAGTAGCCTATTTTACACGGAAAAGAATTAGAGAAACAGATCCGTGCTTTGGTAAAGTAAATGTAACATCCGTTAATAAAAACAAAATCAAAGGGCTCACAGAAAGTTTAAATAGACCAGCGAACATATACACAAGAATAATGAAACGTATTAAAAAGAAATTTTGTTTGCAAGATTTGCCTGACAATCCAGAACCAGGCCCTTCAAATTGAAAAATTTAATACAAATGGGTACATTACCGAAGACAGGCTCAGCCAAGTTAGTAGATCATTATCAGTTTAACTTCTATATTAATATAACAGATTTGGAATTAAGTTATTATCAAATATTAAGTAAGGTAGTAATTTTAGACACAAATTCAAACGTCATGATCCAGAAATTAGTGAATGTTTTAAAATAAAATTTTAAGTTAATAGAAAAACAATTAACTAAACTTAAACATAAAAGAAAATGTGGTCTTGCTAATATTATTCGTATAGTAATAAAATATATTACTGGCAACCCTGACAACAACGATTTAGCTGAAATTAATAAAAATCTCAATTCGCTATATAAAGATCAAGATAAAATTATTCAACAGGTAGATAAATACACTTCATTTGCTAATCACATCACTGAAAGGTACTCTAAAGACATGGAAACAATCCAGAACAACACTGATTTATTTGTTAATGAATTAAACAAGGTGAACAGTATTCTTGACACAGTTAATTATTCAATACAATAATTATTTAAGGTCCAAATTATTGGATATCCTTCAAACTATTGAAAGAACAATTTATTTAGCTTTTTCTGAAATAACAAATCTTGAAATTATGTCTAATATAGAAATAATTGAAATTATCGACCATTTAAATACTGGAATTTTCAAAGTTTAGAATTTTGTCAACAGAAGATTCTATTACATATAT
This sequence comes from Vesta saturnalis, assembly GCA_036346205.1. NCBI lineage: Eukaryota > Metazoa > Arthropoda > Insecta > Coleoptera > Lampyridae > Vesta > Vesta saturnalis. Next base: position 49,666 of record JARFJB010000010.1, on the reverse strand, counting down.
ATTGTATATACCGATCCTCAATCCTTCAATATTTCAATACAAAAGAATTTACCCGATACCTGATCAGCAAAATAAGGTGCTAATGCCGCCGTTCCAATATCACCTTCAATGTGTAAGAAAAGAACTATGAACTAATGAAAAGTGTAAAGTTACATAAAAACAAATTGTGTGTTTTGAAAGAACAGAAACGAGTAAGTGTTCCGTAACTTATAACAAAGATTGTATATACGCCGCAGTCAATAACAATTATAAGTTACATGTTCAATTAGACAACGGAAAAATTTTAGTATGAGCTAAACAAGATTTAGAAATAATTAAAGAATGTCACAACGAAATTAATAACTTTAAAGTAATTTATAATGCTTTTGTATCATCCAGATCATGCAAATTAACAATAGATGATCAAACTTTTGAAAACACATTTGTTAATTTTACTTACAAGAATCCTGTATTAATTAATAATTATAAATCTGACTTGTCTGTAAAACTAGAACCAAAACATTTAGAAAACTTGAAAACCTTAAAGGAAGAAGCTGAAATGTGAAATACTGATTCAAAAATTAATCCTTTAGTGCATGTTATGCATTTATCTATAACTACTATTGTAATTATTTTATTAGTCATGTTTTGTATTTTAACCTTTGCACTTAGAAATAAGAGACGCAACAGAATTAAAAAACAAAGACAAGATAAAGAAGTGATTCCTTTTAAACAGATAACTTCGCAGAATGAGGACATTCTGTCTTAAGGGGAAATGAGTTATATTCTCCGTATTTTTGTATATTATATATCAGTATATAAATAGCTAGTATAACATATCATTCTGTAAACAATAGTCAAACATCAAATATTAATTGCATCATCAAAAATTATCACATGGATACTTTCATATTTGTTATTATTGTAATTTATCAATTCTTAGAGATGTTAGTTATCTTAAGTAAATTAATGATGTTATAAAAGACGCCGCATTGACAACAATAGTCAGAGTTCATACTAACTTATAGTTAGTGAGGTCTCAGTTTTTAATTGTAATAATTTATTTTTAAATAAATCTTATTTTCAATAAAAACATAATTATACGTATTTGTAACGTATTCTCGGTTCTTCACAGAAACGGGACGACGTAAAATCAATGATTTCACTAGCGAGGAGTCATATTCCTTAATTTATTATGAAATAACTGATGATAAAGCGGTATATTCAGATGTTGAGGGAGACCCTGATGCCGATGACGACCTGCAAATATCAACTTCGAATAGCAGTAGATAGGTGAATTGCAGTTCAGTAGTAGATAGTAAACCGTCAGGTAGCAAAGAAGTAGTACTGAGGCACCGCAACTTTCACTTTTTGACGTCATTTGACCTTGGGATTCCCCACGGTTGCCCACGTGGGGGGCCGCATTTTCCACCCTCATTTTTACTCGCTTACGTGTAGGACGGATTTTTTCACCCCTATATTTAGACACCCACGTGTGAGACCGTATTTTCAACCCCTGCTAAAATTTTCATCCCTAATTATTTTTTACATGCACCCACGTGTGAGACCGTATTTTCAACCCTTTCTTTTCGAAGACCCTTTTCAACCCTAATTATTTTTACTGCTTACGTAGGACGTGTATTTCACCCTATTTTTACACACCCACGTGTAGGACGTGTTTTTCACCCTATTTTACGACAGCTCACGTATAGGACGCGTATTTTCAACCCTTATGGTTTCTTTTCGTGGTCAACCCTAATTAGAGCCGTTTTTGCACATGCTCACGCGAGGGGCTGGGACTGGTCTTGGTACTGGGGGCTGGGCCTGGACCTAGGTCTTAGACTTGGAGTTGGTCTTAGAGTTATTTTTGATTGTCATCTAATTAAGGTCCTTCTGGCTATATTAAGAACAGTGCCTCTGGAGGTTGCACACGCATACAATGTTGGAAATTGCATAAATTTTTTTTATTTAGTCTATTGTTTTAAAATGGTCAAATGCTATTGGATGATCTTTTACCTATACGTATTTTCTAATAATGATGTAAAATAGCGGCTGTGTTAAGGATTAATCTTGCGTGGGGGAATTTGAATGACAAATGAAACAAATTCTCATTAAGTTAATTAATTACATAACAGCAATATTGTCTTCTAAAATGAATATTAGAAACATAGTTTACCTGCATTGAAATATGTTTAATATCCATCCGACCGTTAAAATGTTGTACGCCTTAACGCTTAGATGTATTTTATAACTGTAATTAAAAATCTGTAAATAAATAAAGGGTTAACACCACACTTACCAGTTCTGTACTTAAAGAACGTTTTGAGGCACTACTTCACGAGTGGTAGTCACTGCTTTTGTGCTGCTTGTCAAACTAAAAAACAACTTTCTAGGTTATGTAAAACTACCTATTGATTTCCCCATAGTGTAAAATATACAAACCTTTCCCTTAAATAAATCGGTTTGAAAAATATTCATATTGTACATACGGACACACAAATTGTTTTACAAAAAAACCATATTAAGAGTTTTGGAAAGTTACATGTTTTAAATTCCACAACAATATGTAGTAAGAAATTACTGTTCATGTTTACTTTAGCTAATTACCGTGTAATTATATAACTTTGTTAAATTTAATAGTCTAAAATTGATTACCAATATAATATAAATAATTTCTTTCTAAAAAACCCTAAATCATAAATTTTATAACACGATTTTTAAAAACACACATGCTGAATTAAAAGAAAAAAACAATGGGGTTATTTTTTTTACAGGGCTCTTGATTAAAACAATTAAACCTGATTATCTCATCATTTAGAATTAAACATGTACTAAAATAGTTTTTTACAAAATCAAACATAGGTAAATTATGTAATCTAAAATATAGAAACATTAAGGTATAACGTTCACATACATCCGAATGATAGTCTTGTAGTATTGTTTTATTGTATACGAAGCATCGGGAATTCTTCTCTAGGAAGCGTAAATGATATCCTAGCGGTGCTCGTCCAAAGGAATTAAAATACTCTCCATTACCATTCTCGTCATTGTAGATACTAGTCCAATGCTGACCTGGTTTGTTTGCAGGATCCGTGTTTACGATAATTGCACACGCTTCAAATCTTTCAGCTCGTACGCAGAAGTTGTACCGTATTCACTTCCTTCATTTTTCATCTGCATTCTGTTTCGAGGCTGTAGTACGTTTTCTAATACATCAACAGAATCTTCAATACTGTGATACGTGTAGTAGCAAAACACATTAGCTAGTTAGTTTCACCTCTATATTACTTTACATGCAAGCCTGATCTTATCATAAATAAATACACCTGTCAAAAAAGCTAATTAAATATAACTCCACGGCCTGGGTATAGCAAGCAACGCTTCCAATTATAGCATCTAATCAACACAGTAGTTCCTACAACTACATGCAATCGACTAGCACTGCTTTAGCACGAGGATCAAACGAAAAACATGCATGCACGCACGCAAGTACACACACACGCACGCAAGCTCGCACGCTCGCACGTACGCACACGTAACACACACGCACGCAACGCCGCACGCTCGCACGTACGCACGTAAGCACACGCTGACGCGTAAGCTCGCACGCACGCTCGCACGCTCGCACGTACGCACACGCGTAAGCACACACGCTCGTACGCGCGTAAGCTCGCACGTACGCTCGCACGTACGCACGCACGAACGTACGCACGCTCGCACATACGCACGTCGCACGTACGCACGCACGCACGCACGTACGTACGTACGCACGCTCGCACGTACGCACGCTCGCACGTATGCACGCTCGCACGTACGCACGCTCGCACGCACGTACGTACGCTCGCACGCACGCACGCACGTACGCGCGCGCACAAACACACACACACACACACACGAGCGCGCGAAAACACGCAAACTCGAAAAACACACTAACACAAAAAAACACGCAAACACGCTAACACAAAAACATACAAACGAAAAACGCTACTAGGAAAACACGCTAACACAAAATACGCAAACGACGCAAAGACATACAAATGCGAAAATAAGTAAAAACGAAAACACGCAAATACGAAAACACACAAACTTGCAAACATGAATCAAGACGGTGGATCACCGTTAGGAAAAAAACAGGTTTATTAACAAAATTGAAGGAAAGCTTAACGTTTGAAAATATATTTTTATTATTATTGTAAACGACAATACATCATTATTATTTAATAACATGCTTTACCGGTCTTCTTCTTCTTCTTGAACCGTGATTCGTCGTCATTATCATCATGATTTTTGACTTTTTGACTTCTTTCTCTTCTGTGAACCATCACCATCATCTCGGATGTGAGATATCTTCAGCTCAACTACGTTACCGCTTTCATCTTTATCTTGAACGGTTATGTTGTAATAGTTTGTTAACAAGTCAGTAAAATCTCTAATGTCCGCTGATGTTGGCTCATAAACAGGAGAATACATTATAGTAATGCTCACTAGATGACAGTTACACTTTAAAGAGGGGAAACACGCGAGAAACGAGTACGCAGCTAGCCTTGGGTCTTGTGCGCAAGCGTGCTCGTCAGTGTTCGGGTAGAATCGGTTATCTTAGGGGGATGTCTGAAGTATTGATCTATGCACACTCTTACATAGCCCCTAGGAGCACGTTCTTATAAATCTAAATGTCTCTTTTATGGTCGAGGTACTTTCTCCTAAGACGGCCGTCTTAGCTTTCCTTCAATTTTGTTAATAAACCTGTTTTTTTCCTATCGGTGCTCCACCGTCTTGATTCATGTTTGCAAGTTTACAAGTTTTTTCACTTTAGCGTGTTTTCGTTTTGCGTGTTTTTTGTGTTGACGTGTTTTCGTTTGTGTGTTTTCGTATTTGCGTGTTTTCGTTTTTACATATTTTCGCATTTGTATGTCTTTGCGTTTGCGTATTTTGTGTTAGCGTGTTTTCGTAGTAGCATTTTTCGTTTGTGTTTTTGTGTTAGTGTGTTTTTCGCGTTTGCGTGTTTTCGCGCTCTCGTGTGTGTGTGTGTGTGTGTGTGTGTGTGTGTGTGTGCGTGCGAGCGTACGTACGTGCGTGCGAGCGTGAGTACGTGCGAGCGAGCGTGTGTGCTTACGCGTGTGCGTACGTGCGAGCGTGCGAGCTCACGCGCGTGCGAGCGTGTGTGCTTACGTGCGTGCGTATGTGCGAGCGTGCGTGCGAGCGTGTGTGCTTACGTGCGTGCGTACGTGCGAGCGTGAGTAGTAATGTAAGGCCGGAGCTACTCCACTTTTCTACTATACTTTTCCTACGAGTGTTTCTGCTGTAGGTCAAGGTCATCGTACACATTGCATATATCGGTAGTAGTAGTAATGTAAGGTAGGAGCTACTCCACTTCAAGGTCACGACGATCTCGTGCATAAAAAGTAGGTCATGAGTTCATTGAAGGTGAATACTGCGCTTCAAGCTAAAAATAGAAATTGCAATGTCACCATCCTCATCATATTACAAGGTCACTCTGCGGTCAAACGTTTTGGCGGGGAAATTTGTATGTCAAGGTCAGAAGCTAAAAATAGAAATTGAAATGTCATCACCATATTACAATTCTTAGAAGTCTAAAAATAGTGTGGTCAAGGTCAAAGGCCATTGACGTGTAGGGGTATCGTATGACACTTCTTAGTGTTTCTAAACTAAAAGTAGGACAAGGTGGGTATTTAACAAGTTTGAACATGTAAGAGGTACTCAAATCAAGGACACATTTAGATCAAAATTTAAAGCTAAAAACAGAAGTTGCTAGGTCATCATACTACAATTCGTAGAAATCTAAATCTACTCCACTTCAAGGTCACGACGATCTCGTAAGCTATGCATAAAAAGTAGGTCATGAGTTCATTGAAGGTGAATACTCCATTTCAAGCTAAAAATAGAAATTGCAATGTCACCATCCTCATCATATTACAAGGTCACTCTGCGGTTAAACGTTTTGGCGGGGAAATTTGTATGTCAAGGTCATAAGCTAAAAATAGAAATTGCAATGTCATCATCATCATCATATTACAATTCTTAGAAGTCTAAAAATAGTGTGGTCAAGGTCAAAGGTTATTGACCTGTAGGGGTATCGTATGACATTTCTTAGAAGTATAAAAATAGAATAAATTCATGGAAGCAAGAAGAATGCGTTGTCTATGCTAAAAAGTAGACCAAGGTCAAATGGGCTTATTAAATTGGGTCAAGGTGAAATAATTTACTAAACTAAAAGTAGGTATGTGTATTTAACAAGTTTAAACATGTTGTCACGACGATCTCGTAAGCTATGCATAAAAAGTAGGTCACGAGTTCATTGAAGGTGAATACTCTACTTCAAGGTTACGACTTTCAAAACTTCAAGGTCATTCAGAGGTCAACAAAAGTAACGACTCCATGTTCAAATGAGAGGGTCAGATTATAGCTAAAAATAGTCGGTTCATGTCCTCACTAAAAGGTGGTCGCGTTATAGCTAAAAAGTATAGTGGCAGCATCATCGTTGAAAGTAGCTTATGCGCGTAACCAAATATGTATGGTAATCAAAGAGATGGTTCATATCTGCACTAATGTAACATAGTGGGGATAGTTTAGAGTAAGAATATAAGGAAATAGTGTAATGGGTAGTGAGTGTTGTGTAAAACATGTGGATGGCATACGCTCAAGAACAATGGATCAAAGCAACTGACCTGAGAACAGCGGTGGAACGCTTGAAGCAAGAATTTTCGGCATTAGTATTCGATGCCGAACATGAGGCGGTTTACGGACGAGGTGATTATAGTGAAGCGGAGTGTAACGTCCTAGTGAAAAAGTATGAAAAAGGAGTAACGATATGTGAAAAGTTTTTAAATTTAAAGAAAATATGTAGAACATGTTTTGTAGAAGAACTGAAAGCTGTGCAATTGCATCAGTTTTGCAATGATGTAAAAAAATGGACAGCATCTCCTGATGGTAGCAGTTCATCCTCATTAGATGCAGATTAGCCTATCGATACAATTATCAAAGTACACCCTCCCCTCTACCATCAAAATCATGATGCAGTAATATATAGGACAGTTCCGGTGTCAACTATAATTCATAAGCGTTCTCGAATCAGAAAGATGGATCTATCTGCATTGAACAGCAGCACTTTCTGTAAACCCTTCACGAACGTAAAAGAGTTTGAAGTGGGTGCAAAAAAAAGTGATTGATATGGATACAATCGACACGAAGTATGGGAAACATATTGTGATTGAAACTGAGAACTATAGTGCATACTTCCTTACGATTTTATGAATACTTCAAAAGAAGATCGCATTGAAAAGTTTAAAAATGTCTGGCTGAGAAAGACGTGTACATCATCAGCGCCGGAACTGTAGGAAGACAACTAATTTAACATTTCTGGAAAAAAAATAATAATAATGTATGTTCATGTATAACTGTTTGAAAAATAAACTATATATTTTAATTGCAAATAATGGCTTTTATTTCTTCATTAAATGAAGAGTAGGTACATCATAATGAAGAAAGTTGTTATTGATGAGACTAAAAATGTGGTGTATAATATGATAGTGTGGACCTTTGCTTATCGTAATGCAAGAAAAGGGCTGTGGAAAGTTTGACGCTGGATAGATTACAAAAATTTTAAAACAACGAATTACGGTGTTTGAAGAACAACCTTCTTTACCCAAACTTCATCCATGCTGTTTTTTCATACACACAAAACACTTGTCACTGTGCTTTGGCTCATGCATATCATTTATATGAAAAAATTGTTGTGAAATTCTACTAAAGATTTATTAACTGACATCTATATGTACATATCTTATTCACATGTATTACCTCAACGCTTTTATGAGTATTTCAAAGAAGAAGAAGAAGAAGAAGAAGGAGAAGAAGAAGAAGGAGAAGAAGAACTAGATAATTTAAAATGTTCTCTAAGAATAAACATTTGTGTAAAATTTTTTTTTTGGATAATGAGAACCTAAACTGCTTTCAGTCTACCGGAAACAGATAGCTTGAGAAACAGCTACCTGTTTTGAGAAACAGCTACCTGTTTTAGGTCTGTTTTAAGCTGTTTTCGGAAACCGGGAAGCTATTTCTGCCTGTCGCTAGAAAAACATAGGGATCTGTTTTTGAGCTGACTGCATCAAAGTTTATGCTATTCACATTTTCGGTGTTTACAATGTTCTACTGAACAAAATTTAAAAGAATATTTGATAAAGGTTATATACCAAATTGGTCTAGTGAACTTTTCAAGATTGTATTTCAAAGAAGAAGAAGAAGAAGAAGAAGAAGAAGAAGAAGAAGAAGAAGAAGAAGAAGAAGAAGAAGAACTAGATAATTTAAAATGTTATCTAAGAATAAACATTTGTGTAAATTTTTTTTTGGATAATGAGAACCTAAACTGCTTTCAGTCTACCGGAAACAGCTACCTGTTTTTGAGAAACAGCTGCCTGTTTTTGAGAAACGGGTACCGGTTTTAGGTCTGTTTTTGAACTGTTTTCGGAAACCGGGAAAGCTGTTTTGAGCTGTTTCTGCCTGTTGCTAGAAAAAATAGGTATCTGTTTTTTTGAGCTGACTGCATCAAAGTTTATGCTATTAAACAGAACAGAATTTGTCAAAAATAAATGGATCTATCTGCATTGAACCGTAGCACTTTCTGTAGATCCTTCACGAACGTAAAAGACTTGGAGGTGTGTGCAAAATATAAAGTGATTATATGAATACCATCGACACAAAGTATGGTAAACATATTATCATTGAAACCCAGAACTTTAAGTCCATACTTCCCTTACAATTTTATGAATACTTCAAAAAACAAGATCGCATTGAAAAGTTTAAACAATATCTGTCTGAGAATGACATGTAGATTAACAGCTCAGGAACTGTAGGAAAGACAACTAATTTAACATTTCTGTAAAAAAAATTATAATAACATATATCTATGTATAATTGTTTGGAAATAAACTATGTATTTTTTATTACAAAAAATAAAATGTCTTCTATTTTTTGATTAAATGAAGAGTAGGTACATCATAATGAAGAGAGTTGCTTGGGTAAAGGACTACCGAGTTTTGATTTATTAATGTAAGCAATTGACAACGTTTACGTACATATAATTGTGCCATTGGCAAGATACAATTTTTTTCACGCACGACTTTTGTATTTTCAAGAGACACCATCGTTCCTCGAGACTCGTGTGATTAGAGAAATTACACCTCAAGTGGAAGAAGAAGAAGAAGAAGAACATGTAGCGACTACGACGGATTCTATTGTACTCAATATTGCTGCATCGAGAGAATTTCTGGAACAATATGATCCATTACCACGGATATACATAGAGCGCATGCTGAGTGATGCATCTAATGCAATTGATACAACTTATGGAGTCCTTTACATTTCAAGCGATAAGTGGCCAATTGACAAGACACCGGTAAATACAGACGGAAAGGATTTGGTTATTAAGGGGGTTCGGTATAATGGCACGAGCGGTCTCTATGATCTAATAATAATGAATGAACCAGATAAACGTCTAATAACTAGCGAAGACGAGGCGAACTATACACTCCAATCTTAATTGCAACTAATGCAGCTCGTTGTGATAACAACCCGATGAACAATTCAAAGGTACACGTGTCAAAAAATATACAGGGATAATTAAACACTTATTTTGAAAGGATGCATGTTTATAATAAAAAGGCTTCTCTGGGATTGCATGATTCAGTAAACTTTTTATTGCTAGAAATGGTGAAAGTAATAAGAATGATAAAAAGAGAAAAAGAATTATTAAGTATTGATGAGAGAAGGAAAAGACTCGAGGTATTAATCAAGGAAATAAAAAAATTGAAGATAGATTTAGAGCTGTATGAGCTAAAAAAGAAAATGATGCAACTTCGAGTGAATGTGCCATGAAAAGTATGAAATAAAGGTGCATTGTAATTTGTATGAAAGACGCTTTAGTAAATAAGTAATTACAGTAGTGCATGTTATATTGCATAAGGAAAAGGCACTTCAACAGTATTCATTTGAAAAAAAAAATAAAGTGTGTGTAGGCATAGAAGGAGAAAAAGTGAAAATTACAAGTGAAAAGTCAATTTAAAATAAGTTTCCATATGGTTTAATTCAAATTTCATATTAAACGAGTTTCTTATCATGATTTATTAAATTATACAAATTATGTAGGAAGAAATGACATTGTAAAACTTATATTGCAAAGAAAGAGGTGAATATATCATAGGAATGTAGAAGTAAGCAATTTTATGTGTGTGTGTTTTGAAATGTTTTAAAGATACCTAGGTCCAGGTCCAGCACCCAGTACCAAGACCAGTCCCAGCCCCTCGCGTGAACATGTGCAAAAAAGGGTCTAATTAGGGTTGACCACGAAAAGAAACCATAAGGGTTGAAAATACGCGTCCTATACGTGAGCTGTCATAAAACAGGGGTGAAAAAACACGTCCTACACGTGGGTGTGTAAAAAATAGGGGTGAAAATACACGTCCTATACGTAAGCGAGTAAAAATAATTAGGGTTGAAAAGGGTCTTCGAAAAGAAAGGGTTGAAAATACGGTCTCACACGTGGGTGTATGTAAAAAATAATTAGGGATGAAAATGCCAGCAGGGGTTGAAAATACTGTCTCACACGTAGGTGTGTAAAAAATAGGGGTGAAAAAATCCGTCCTACACGTAAGCGAGTAAAAATAAGGGTGGAAAATGTGGTCCCCCACGTGGGCGACCGTGGGGAATCCCAAGGTCAAAAGACGTCAAAAAGTGAAAGTTGAGGTGCCTCAGTACGACTCAAAGATACTGAATTTGATATTAATGCAAACAAAACAGCTAGAGGTGTTCTTTCTTCTGACGACAGCAACGTAGATCCTGATTACATTCCAGAAAGTGAAATTTCTGCAAGTCGTAATACAGCGTACACAACTTATTTTTCTGACAACGAATCCGACGAAGAAAGTGAAGATAATATTATATCGGAAGAAGATGTAGAAAATTCAGAAAAAGAAAGACCGAAGGAAAGCATTCTCCACGCATCCCAGAAAGGAATAAACTTAAACTTAGATGCTGAAGAAATATGAGTGTTCTTTGGCTTGTTAATTCCCTTTGGTATAAATAGATTACCAAGTATGACATTGTATTGGTTGAACATAGACCTAATATTAGTATGGACAGAGTCTAGAGAGAGAGAGAGAGAGAGAACTCGTGAGAATAAATGAGATTGAAGATAATCAGATGATGGTTGTCAAAGCATTGGTAAAACTGTTAATGTGTATGTAAGAAAAAATACTTGAGAGCAAGAGCTAACGCGTTTATTAACGTTAACCACAAGTATTTATGCTATAAAAATAAACAACTCGTGCAGTTGTTTTGTCTCGTTTTTCACAATATGAAAATGATGTAGTTGAATACATTGCCGGTTTTATTTCAAGAAACTTAACTATATTTTTTAACTGTAATGTTCATGCAGTATCACTGACACAAAATAACCCATTTTCGAAATTGTTGAATAAAAAAAACAAAGGCGGATTGATAAAACCTTCTTGTGATGTAATTTATATTTGTAAAATAGCAGAAAGTGTATTCGAAAGTGCCATAATTTTTCGGAAAATAACTTCATAAGTAAATTATTTTTGGCACAAAACTAATCATCTTTGCGATATTGCAGGCTCACATTCCATAAATATAAATAATTTGATTGTAATCTCATTATATTTAGAATTGACATCCGTTCTACATACATAAAGACAAGATTTACGTCGATTGGGGCTTGAACCTTGATGGCGCAGTTGGTTAGCGCGGTACTCTAGCAAAGTACAGGTCGTAGGTTCAAATCCTACTCGAGGTAAACTTTTTATTTATGTATTTAATAAAATTAATAATAATTTTTAGTTATATACGCTTGTCCAATTATTTGCAACCAGCGTTAATTTATATAAAAATACCTACTTACACTTGAATATATATTTCTTTAATTGACCACAGACACAAATCGTTAACATTCGCGGTTTCACTTCAAAAAGGGTGACTGTTATTTATAGATTAATATATGAAAAACACATTAAAACTAACACAAGAATTATTTTAAAGACAAATTGTTTACAATGCAGGTATTTAATTAATCCTCTCGATTTCGCTCCGCCGACAATCTAATTGTAACTAACTTTTCCCGCCATTTCCAAAAACTAACTGCATATACTCCCGGAATCAAACCTCATTTTTCAAAAGTAATAAAAAACAACAAACTATTATGTTGGAACAGTTTCACATTAATTATGGAACGACATATTAATTTTTAAAATATGTATTCGTCCGTAACAAAGCATACCACACAAAGATGTTTTTGATTGCAGTGTGTACCGTCGTAATTAGTTATTAACTAGTGTCATTTTTAGACCAAGAATGTGCACATAAGAATTTTCAATGATTCGTTACGCCCCTTCAGTAAAGCAACTTTTAAGCGTGCACCTGCTAGTCAGACCTCAAAAGATGTTTCTCAACCCTCAGCCAAATATTAGTTACAAACAATCCTAAATTCCTTGCATAATATATATAAATAAAATATTTTGAAAACATTAGCAAATTACGACATATTTTTTTTTATTTGTTTGTTACAATAATAAAATTTTCGCGGTCCGTTACCTACAAGTTTTAGTGCGTTAGAAAAATACAGCACCCCTTTCTCAGGTAACCCATTCATCTATACAACAATAAAAACAATAAAAACACGATTCGAGGTGTTTAATGGTCATCTGGACCCGGAAGTATGTAAATACTCGGCAAGTGACTATTACAATTATAACCAAAATCTATCCTGTACCTGTTCGCCAGGCCCACCTCTATACAAATATAAATATAAACAACAAACAGTGCCAATTCACCCAAATATTTTATTTTAGCATATTCCAGCTTAATGAGCCCGCGTGCGAATGAAATACCTTTGCAAGGCAATGATTGATTTTTAATACGTTACATAGGCTTGTAAAATTATTTTCTATGAGCTTTCATTTATATAAAAATACATACTTACACTTGAATATATTCCCTTTAGTTATACACTTTACCACCAACACGACGAGTTAAGATACGTGGTTTAAAACTCGGCACTGCGACGATTAATTATAGATTAACTTTTGGAAAAAACTTACATTAAAACCTACACAAAAAGAAAAAAACGCATTAGCGTTTTAGTTTTACTAAAAGGTACACGACGAAATATTTGTGGACCGAACGGTTTACAACGGGAGTTTCTAATTAAAACAATAAAAGCAGTCCGGCTCAATCACAATGTCAACAGTAACTGCATTTCCCTCCGATTTCAAACTAACTATATTTACCCCCTAAAACAACCACCCCCGTTATTTCAAGTAATAATAAAAAAAAGAAACAAGAAATTATTTCGTTGGAACACTTTTCGCATTCCTAACAGACCGAAATCACAATTTTAAAAATATGCATTCATCCGTAACAAACCCTACATTTAATCTCAGATTTTCTAGTGCCAAACAAAGCTGTCTTTGACTGCAGTGTGTACCGACGTAATTAGATATTAAAGTAGTGACATCTTTACATCAAGATTGTGCGCATAAGAATTCCCAATCATTCGTTACGTTCCTTCAGTAAAACAGTTTTTAAGCGTGCACCTGCTAGTTAAACCCCAACACATGTTTTTCAGCCCTTAGACAAATATCAGTTACATACATTTCCACATTTATTACACAAAAATACATAAAATAGAATATTCCGAAAAAATTAGCAAATTACGTGGTACTATCAAGATATAAAAACCCATTAATTATGTTTGTTACAATAATAAAATTTTCGCGGTCTACTACCTACAGAACGCCAATTTGAGTTTTATTTAAGTATATAGTTGTGTTACCTTCACTTATCCGACAATACAAAAATGCCGTCGAGCCGAGAACTTGGATATAACAAACTGTGTAAGGTGCAGCCTCTATAGACATACCTATCTGGTAAATTCAAGGAAATACTTGCTCCTTCTAGGCACTTGACTGTAGACGAAAGCATGGTGGCTTTCAAGGACCGTACCACCTTAAAACAATATGTGCCACTAAAATCAATAAAATGAGGTATAAAAATATGGGTCGTAGCTTGAAACCAGATAGGATATATATTCGATTTTCAAGTCTACCAGGGCAAATGTCAAAATACTGAAGAAAAACTGTCATGTTAAATTTTTTTTTATACAATTTACATTCACCCTATAACACTATCAATCACGTCTAAATGATTAAACACGAAAAATTTAAACGTTCAGTAATTGGTCCTATAAAGGGTTAAATAGAACTTAAAAGCATAATTTTCGTAAGAATTAGAACAAGATACATTCAATAGCTTGCACCTTGAATAGACAGGTGATGATTTGTTTTTGCTTTAGGTAAATAAAAAGTATCTGTTCCTCGAGAACTTTGCCTAGGAACATGAAAGTTGAGGTGTTGTATCAGTTCTGATACATTCACATTGTTTTGTACTAAATTATAAAGGAAGGAGGTACTTATTTTTACCCTACGATGCTCTAAAGATTCAAAATTTTTAATTGACAAAAACTGACCATAGTCGTATCTTCTATCTTACACATTTTGAATTTACAGAACTTTCTTTGTATTGTTTCTAGAGCTACTTTTATGTAATTCATGTGTCGGACTCCAGATTAGTGCAGCGCATTCTAGCTTAGAAAATAAAAATGCACGGTAAAGAGGTTTAATGGTGTCAATACTTTTAAAACATTTGCTATTGCGTATTATAAAACTAAGTGACTTAGACGCTGCCTTCGCTGTTTTCTTAAAATGTGCTTTGAAAGAAAGTTTAGCATCGGAATAGACACACAAGTCTTTGAACTCTTCTGTACGATCCAATGGTTGGTTGTTAAGCTGGCATTGAAAAATAATTGCATTAAATTTACGTGTAAAAGAGAAAACATAACATTTAGCTACATTTAAAGAAAGTTGATTTGATTAACACCATTCATGAACTTTGTTAAGTTGATTTTGTAAAAATTTACAAGCTTCATGCATAGATACAGGATAGAATATTTTGAGGTCATCCGCAAACATCAGTTTTTCGCATGATATTGTACTGGTAATACCATTTATATATGAGAAAAATAATAGTGGCCCAAGATTAGACCCTTGGAGTATACCGAAACTTGCAACAAAAACATTGGAATTAAAATTATTATAGTTCATAAACTGAAGTCATAAGTATAAGTAAGATGCAATTAGAGAAATTATCGTGGAAACCAAATGAATGCAATTTTTGTATCAAAATACGGTGACTAATAATCAAATGCTTTGGAGATATACATGCATAAGTACATCCACATGACCTTGGGTATCGACAGTGGAGACGGAGAAATCAATTGTTTTACTGCCAGATAAATTTTTGAATAAAGGAATTTTTTGAAAATTATTAAGCACAGAAGTAGGTGTATAGTTTGGTGTGACACTTGCATCCCCAGACTTTAGAACAGGACAAATGTGAGGATATCTCAACATCCCGGAATGTGTTGGTGGACAGCGTCATGTTTATTATTATAGTAATAGGTTTAACAAATATGCTGGTACAGTAATTAGCCGAAAAGGAAGCAATTTAGTCCGGCCCCCCAGTACCTTTGTACTGTAGCTGTACTCGCCTGTACACACTGTAGCGGATCTTGCGGATAGCCAGAGATAGAGGTTATTTACTCATCAGACAAGGTCAGACTATTCTAATTATACTATGCTTCCTTTAAAATAATGCAAAAGTGGGTACGATAGACGTTTATAATCAACAACACCTTATTAAAATTTTGAACTGAGACAAAGGTTATAGTGGGTATTGCACTCGAATATCCATCACGAGTGAAGAATTACTAAAATAGCTGAGTTTTTTTTTGTTTTAAAATAATCGTAACGTTAATTGTTTTTAGAGTTGGTAATTCTGCTTACTTTTCTATGATTTTTAGAACCACACCCAAACACGTACATTAAGGTTGTCATCCAGTTTACTATTGTCAGTTACGAGTTTTATCTGTTATTTGCGCAGAAGCTGTTAATATAGTTAGTATTTGTATTCTTGTCATTTTACTGCAGTATTTATTTGGAAAACATAGTTCTTTTAAATTACTTTTTTTTAGATTTAAGTATGTGTTTTGAAATATTTTACATAACTATATCACTATTAATTATTTATAAGGGGTTTATGTAAATTAAACTTTTTTTGTTTGTGAAACAACGGTAATTCAGTTAATCCAAAAATAGTTAAATTCAAAGTATTACCAGGTAAATTGAATTTCCCCTTTTCAGGTTAACCCTTGAAAGTACTTTCAAACAAACCAGGGAAGATATATTTTCTTTTTTTTTAAAGGTTTTTTTTACATTTCAAATGTTTGGCTGCAAAGTGTTTGCAATATGTATGAAAAAAAATTATCTTGCCTGCGTATTTGTTTTGATGTGAAATAATAATTATCAATTGTTAATTATTTATATTGGTTTGTGACCTAAGTTTACCAGGATAATTGTCGTTTGTATCTTATTGATTACTTTATTCCCGTTTCAAGCTTGTTCTTTCTTTCGTCTCTCTAACCTAAATCAACCTAATAATTATCTACGCTACAAAACACCCACACTATCGAAGTGCTCAACGGTCATTTGACCGTTTGACTGAGTTACTATCCGAGTTCACTCATTCATTTATATTTATCTTATGTGGTAGGTTAGATGCGTGACAAATATTATACAATTACGCACTGTCTGCATTAATATCTTCAAAAGGATTCAGTATAGACCAATTAGAGTTAGTAACAAGCAACGTAAATTTTTAAAAAATTAAAAAAATCCCTGACACGAAAGAAACCTCTAAAAATAAAAAAAAATCCCTTCATCAACTAGAAAAGGCTGATTATGAGACGGGTGGACAGATTTTCTTGAATACTCATGGTCAAGTCACGTTTCAATTAAAAAAACTAAATCAAAATCGGTTCGTGCGTTTGGATCCTGCGACGTCACAAACAGATACACACGTTAAACTTTCCTCTGTTTGTCTTTTTAGCGAAAAACGGCAAAACATATATAAAGCGTGATTTTTTGCATACTTGTAGAACAGGACCTAACGGTCATTTTGAGACGCAGTAGACTAAAATCGGACTCATAGGAGCCGAGATATGTTCAATTTAGTGTTCAAAAGTGTTCAAAACGTTCAAAAATTAATTTTTGTCGCTCAAAAACAAATTTGGTGTCGTTTCCGCATAATTTGGAGGTAAAAAATCCATTGAAACTCATTTCAAGTTTGTAGGATCCATAGTTTACGCAGAAGATGTCGCCATTTAAAAAAAAACCTAACTTAGGTCCTTTGTCCTTTGTAAAATAGGCATCCGGCAATGCCGAGTATCGCTAGGCAATATCCCCACTATTCTTTTAATTTGTGTACCGAACTCCCCAGACGCAAGTGATTTCCCCGCTTCTTCTGTCGGTTTCGCCGCTGTCAGCACGCACGAGTCTCAACAGAATCCAGCAATAATTGCTACATTATCGCTGGATTCTGTTGAAACTCGTGCGTGCTGTTTTCCGAGTTTAACTGTTTGTTAGTGCGCTTCTCGTTCGACATTATTTGACTTAGGAGGTAAGTTATCTTTAATAACAGGCATAACTTAGGCAATACTCTTTGGTTCAGTGGTGCCGGTAGTTTTTGAGCTGTTAATATTAATTTAATCTGCTATGCCAGTAACCATGTTGGACTTCAGCGTTTTTCTCTGTAGTATTATGAGAAATACTTTATTGGTATAATTAGTAAATAACATTGCATTTTTTTTTCGAAGTAATTTGGTCATTATTGAGACCGATAATAATTATTTTGTAATGAAGGTCCTTTGTAGAATTCCGTGCCTTCTTATAGCGTAACTTATGTATATTTGCAAGTAATAAAAATAATCAGTATCTATTACTCATTGATTGAACGTGGTTTGGTTTTTATTGTGATCTATTATTATCTGCATGTTTATTTGCAGATTGGTACTGGCAGCAGCAGTGCCTCTTGATAGGGTGGAGAGCAAACTGAACTGGTCCCTTTGTTGTTTCTGTCAAACAAGTGGTGAATTGGTCTGTCCTGAAAAAAACCCCAATGTATCAATGACAAGTGTAGGATATAAGAAAGTTGCAGCTAATTTAGAGACTTTAAAACTTTATCAGCATGTCTTACCTTGTAGTCGTAAAATTAGAGAATATGATAATAGTGATGGTATTTTGAATCCCTAATTCAACATGAAGCTAAGTGGCATAAAAAATGTCTTATTAATTACACAACCCGGTTTTCAACAGATGGATTAGAGAAACTAGAAATTCCCGAACAGGTACCTGACACTTCTTCTGTGTCTACTGCTCGCCAGACACGATCAACATCTGTGAGTCTTAATCCAAAAGAAGATGTCTGCTTTCTGTGCTGCAAACCATGACAAAACAAAAACATACCATTGCACAGATGCATGACTTACGAAGTAAATGAATCTGTAAAAGAGTGCGCAACAAGAGCTAATGATACGAGACTACTTGCTTTTTTAGGTGAAGGTGATCTAGTAGCACAGGAAGTTAAATATCACCGTACTTGCATGTTAGCTCTATACTCCAAAGGATTAAGTTCCGGTACCAGCAAAGAAAAGGGTAAGTTATATGTGAAGGACTGGCTTTCGCAAACCTTATTTTGTACATGAATGCTGAACTTCAACACACGAAAATGAAGTGTACTTTCAACACAGCTACATTAAAAAAGCTATACATTAACATATTGTTGCAGTTACTCGGCACTCAATATGATGGCGAAGTACATTCTCAGAGGTTAAGGGAAAAAATTCTATTGCATCTTCCAGAGTTACAGGCAATAAAGTCGGGTAGAGAATATGTACTTACGGTAAAAGATGTAAACATTTTGAATAACATCCATGCTTCACATGAAGATCTAGATGCATTAGCTGTAAACAGATTCATAAAAAACCTAAGAAAACATGTACTAAACACAGAAGTTTTATTCAAAGGACACTTTGTAGAAAAATGTGAAGAAAATGTCATACCTCCGGCACTATTAGCCCTAGTTAATATGCTTTTGTAGGGATCTACCATTTCGCCTCAGTGCCGAGCGACAATTCCTGCACTCACTATCAGCCAGATTATCATGGCAAATATGTCTTCATCAAAACCCAATGGTGATATTGTGCGACACAAACAGTTACAGATGCCTCCTTTGCCAATGTACATTGGATTATCCACTTACGGGGAAAGTCGTGACAAAAAAAAGTTGATGATCTACACGAGGTGGGAATTTCGGTATCATCTGATAGAGTTTACAATGTTACGGCTAATCTGGCTCGCATGGTAGTCAACAGAGCTGCTGAAGAAGGAGTGGTTTGTCCATCAATACTCAAGAAAGGAATTTTCACCGTTGGAGCTCTTGATAACATCGATCACAAGCCTTCAAGCAAAACTAATGTTGGTGAATTCCATGGGACTGGGATTTCTCTTTTTCAGTTACCCATTAAGGGAGAAGCGTTTGAAACAAGGAGTTTTCAAACACAATACTCAGATGAATCAGATTCAAGGGCAGTGCCAAATCTACCCGAAGAATATTCCGAAATACCAGAGTTTTCTTTACGAAATACACAACTTTCTCCTACAATATGCAGCTCTGATGTGAACTCTTCAAAAAAGCAATATTATCCATGCTACCTTGGTTTTTCTCTCTGAATCATCATCTCTATGCCCGTTGGCTAACTGTGCATGCTATAGATCTCCTGAACTTGGAGACAATGGTCCCAGAAGTACACCGTCGGTTTTCTTTAGGTGCGTAATTACATTCAACACGATAATATAAGCTCTTGCATATCATTAAAGAAAGTCTCTTAATTAATGATTCATCTTTATTCCAGGTTCATTAGTGGTTCGTAAAACAGAGAATGCCTTTACTTGCTTAGGGGTAGATCATGCCCATGAGCAGAACAATTCAGACATCAAGTCTAAACGAGCTGCTATTGGCTTGACGCAAGACGCAGCAGCTCTTCGGCGGTGGACCCTGGCTGGTCCTGAAGTTGTCCGATTACTGCCAGAATTTCACAAAGCCAAAGGACGATCTGAGGGTGTGCATCTCCACAACGAACAATATCCTAGATTTCAAAAAAACTTTGTAGCTAACTGTGCTGCCATGAAAGGCAGTTTCATGCAGAATGAAAAACCATTTTTGTTTAAAGGAGAGAAAGTAATTGTTTTGGACACGAGAGTTAAAATTGCTGAAGGTGGAATTCACGCACCTAATAAGATTGAAAGATATGGTACTGATATGTTGAAAACTTTTGTGAGTGAGCGTCTTGTCTCCCAGAAAACTTCCTTTTATGCAGCTATCAAGAAAACTCAGTTTGAAATTTTTGTTCACAAAAAATCTGCTGCAGTTTCTCAGGTTGGGCAGCTAAAAACAGACGTGCAAGTTTTTTCACGTCTTTTTATTGTAAGTATGGCTCGGTCTCTGCATCTTGACGAGTTCTTCGCTCACGAGAATCAGCAGTGTCCACCGTCGATTGTTGGAGAATATGGTACTTTAAGCAAATACGTTTAATATAATTTCTTACTTATGCTTACGTTCAATTTTAGGATAACCTAATTCATGTGACGGGCTTGCCTTTGACGGCGCAGCGTTAGTGCGGATGATTAAGCCAATGCCTGACACTTTAACATTTCAATAGTTTAGTTCACAGATCGAAAATTACGTTTCTCGGTTGGCAGTGAAAATGACAGCTAGAAATGTCGCGTTGGTATGGGATCAATACCATGATAACAGTATCAAAAACTGTACCAGAGAGGCACGAGGCACTGGCACGTGACGTCCAAATCATCCCGAAAAAGGTACTTCACAATTATTTAATGAAAATATTGAATATAATACGATAATCTATTTAATATTATCAATAAAAAATAATTCTAGGTGCATTTCCAAAAGAAGCAAAGCAGTGGGATGATTACCTCAAAAATTCTTTAAATAAACAAGAGCTTTTTCCATTCTTGGCTCGCAATGCACTCAATATTCCGAACCTACAAATTGTAACAAATATTGGAGACACAATTTATGGGACACAAAGTGAAACAAAGGTAAGGTAATTATTCCAAATTTAATTATGTAATAATGAATGTTATTATTTGTAGGGTACTGCACTACACAACGTATCATGTGCCGAAATGGAGGAGGCAGATGGGCGTCTTATACTGCATGTTCGCGATATGGTGCAGCATGGGTGACAACGTGTGGTGATACGCTGCGCATACACGGACATTCTTGTCTTAGCTGTTTAGTTCTACCACTCACTGCATTCAATGGGTTTGTCTGAGCTATCGATCATGTATCGTACAAGTGCAAGAAGACGATTCATACCTGCTCACGTCATAGCGGAGAATCTTGGCCCAGACAAGGTATGTGCTCTTCGCGGCCAATTTGCATTTACTGGATGCGATCAGGTGTCGTTCTTCGCATCAAAAGGCAAACGATCAGCATGGGCAGCATGGAAAGATGATGATGGTTTTACCGAGGCTTTCAAGCGCATGGCAGCTCCTGAAGACAAACCGAGTGATGAGGTTATGAAAACCTTGGAGCGATATGTTGTAAGGCTATATGGGACGGGTGGCCAGTGCGAAAGAGTAAATGCCGCCCGAAAGGAGCTGTTTGCCACCCAGGGAAAACCCATTGGCCTTATACCCCCTACCCAGGAAGCCCTTCGTTTGCACACCCTTCGAGCTGCTTATCAGGACGGTCAGCCTGATCAGTGGGGCTGGAAAATGACATCTTCTGGATCAATCAGGATTGCATCTGGAAAACCTGCAGGGAGCTGAGCTTGTGCGGGTGTTCTTCGGACTGCAGCACAAGGAGATGCAGTTGCGTTCGCGCTGGAGTTCCTTGCGCCCTCTCATGCAAAAAATGCAGGGGGGCTTGCCAGTTCAAAGTAAGTGTTGAAACAAGAAATCTCGTTTTAGTATAATAAATGCACAATTACTATAATATAGTGCATAATTTTAAGGCAGTATTATTTTCAGGACAGATGATTCACAGGCTGATGACAATGAGGACGAAAGTGTTATGTTGTAAATAAGACATTTTATTTATTTATTCGTTTTAATATAATAAACGTTATTTTTTATAACCATATTGTGTTTCTTTGAAACTGTTTTTTATTGTTTTAAAACTATTTAAACATACTGAACGTTCCTCTTGTTACACGTTTTAATCTTAGAACCTTTCAAATTCAATAATTAATAATAATAATAATAATAACCATGAAAGTTGACTCAGTTTTTTATGTCATTTTCGATATCAGCAGTGCCCTTTTACCCAAAAAAGACACCCATCTTGCCAATATTGATAAAATTTAGAAAGAGTTATACTTAGGCCGGATTTTTCAAAATGATTGATCCTACAAACTTGGGATAAGTTTCAATGATTTTTTTGCCCCCAAATTATGCGGAAACGACACCAAATTTGTTTCTGAGCGATAAAAATTAATTTTTGAACATTTTGAGCACATTTGAACACTAAATTGAACATAGCTCGGCTCCTATGAGTCCGATTTTGGTGTGCTGCGGCTCAAAATGACCGCTTGTCACTGTTCTAAAATTGTGCAAAAAATCACGCTTTATATATTTTTTGCCATTTTTTTTGCGTACCGCTTCGACTATAAAGGCAATATTAGGTTACTTGCCTTCAAGCTTGTGGCAGAATAAGCGTTTCACGTACCCCCCCCCCCACACGCTCGATCAAGTGCGTTCATTCATGTATGCACGGACATGATTTCAAGATTGAAAAAAAATGTACATTCTTACCCATACACTATCGTTCTTGTCGGTACATACATGAAATCCTGCATGTGAAGACATATTTGATGGGTAAGTTCCATCCTCTAGGGATGGAAATATTCAATATGTTAGTATTTACAATTAATCGTAAAAATGTAAAAGCTCAACAATTCAATTTTAGCTTTCATACAAAATAACTGATTATCACCACATACTGGTTTAACGATTATAAATTTTCCTTGCCCGTGTCCATTTCTTAATAATGTAATATTAATATTACAAAAATTAAACGCACATGTTGTATAACAAAATCAAACAAAGAAAATGACCCGATTTGCACTCGCAAGCTAATGGGTTCGATTCCCGTTACCATGTGGCAATTTGGGCGGCTGATGAGTTAGTAATTCCCCCTCAGAAACTAACCGACCTTATTCTGACCGCATCTGTATGTATGTATGTATGTTGGTAATCGATCACAGTGACTGAAAGAGTCTGTGAAACTTAACCATCCCGCCGGCTTCCTTGGGGCAAAAATAGAACACGTTGCATTTTCATTTTACTACATTCTTTCACATAACCCCATTCCACTATATATCCAGTTTGTAGTACTAAAGCTATCTATGGCCACCTAATATTCTTCATTTTAGTGCTTACTACGAAAAAACAAAACATAGAAGAGGTTAGATGTTCCGCGTATTCTTTTAAAACTAAATACTTAGAAAAGGAAGGGATGTCCATGTTTTCAGAATAATTAAAAAAAGATTGCCAATTACCACTTACAAGAACAATGTTCAAATCAGGTACAATGTGTTCAAATTTGATTTCCCTTTTGTAACAACGAAAGTTTCAACTTCATTTTTGTCATGGCAACGTTTCTGTTATGACATTGCTACTAAACAAAATTCAACTAGCTACTAGTTTATAAAATAAGTGGTGTGAATGGTGAAAAAAATTTAATAAAAAATAAATGTAAGTAATAATGAAATAAGTTCTCCTAAACACAAATCGTCAAACTGACTGGAGATACTAACCATTCACCACAAATAATGCCTTTGAGTCAGTCGGTAGTTTAAGTAGGGCCTGTTCAATAATGTTGATTTACTCAATTACCACAAAATCTGCTGTTATTTTCACTGAACGTAAATAATAAAAAATGAAATGTAACGCTAATAAAATGATCTCGGACGCCAAGTAATTTTTTATCTATTCTACTCGGAATAATTAAACCGAGTTTGATAACAATAAAAATATTATCAAAATGTAAAAAAATAAAAATATACAATTATGTTTATTGACAGTTAATGTGATGATTAAATAAAATTTATCTTAAAACTATCCTTAAAGTACTAATAATCATTAAAAATAAATACCTGTACAATATATACAAAATCTTCTTGAGGATCCCTGGTATTATAAAAAAATGATGCTGAACTGCAAACTAAGATGACGTAATCCTTGTGTAATGTTGCGCAATTTATGCAATAACAATGCTTTTATGTTATCAGCCACACCCAAAACTGAAATTACCTCTTAAAAATTTCTTCTTTAAATTGAATAATTCGTTTAATGCATTTCTTGAAATTTTCCAATAAAATTGGCAATCATAAAATTAAATGCGTATTTAAAATGTAATTAAACTGTAAATCGAAGTAAAAATAAAAGTAACAGTAAAAAATAAAAATGAAGTAAAAAAAAGTGCATGAAAAGAGCAAATGTTTTAATTTTTAGTATTACGAGTTAAAAGATATCTTACTATAAAATTAATGGCACTTTAACACAAAATTAAGGTGGAAAACCACAAAAACAACGCTTCCTGCTGTAAGGTGCATCAGGAACTGAGCCAAAATGGATGCTGAGCAAGTCGGAGGAGGTCAGATGATGATCATGACGCGTTGTGCACATCAAATGATCAGAAAACAATTTATGGGAATATACCTTTAATAAAATATGCACTATGAAGATATGCAAATTAAGTTGCCTACCTCATACCTGTATTTCAATAATTAAAACTGTTTCTTATATTTACAACTAAATGAATGAAAGACCTTAAATTAAGGTATATTTTAATATAACTCAAAAAAGTGTTGTTACAAGTTTTTGAAAAGTATCTATTTACCATGAGCTTCTAAAATATTTGTTTGCCTAATTTAGATTCATTCCGTTAGTTATAAATAAAAGGTTTAACAGCATTTCTTGAGCTTCGTATAAAATTGCGTCAACTATGGTAGTATTAATTGCATATTTATAACGTTCCTTTTAGCTTATTTGTATTGATAATAATTCAGCTCAACATATCACGAGAGTTAAGAGTAACTTCCTCAATTGTAACGTATTCGAAAACTACATTACGAAATTCAATCTCTGTTTAAATGCGGAATTGGTACTTTCTTGTTGTTTCCAATGATTGTTGGAAAAGAGTGCAAAAAAGTTATCGTTAGCTGTTTGTGGTGGCTAGTATTGTACTTAAATATGAATAATACAAAATATCATTTGTCCGAAATAATCTAATAGACCACACTCTAATATTGAAGGAGTAGAAGTAACTTATAAATCCATTACCACTAACTGAAACCTTAGTAGCAATTCACACATCTATAACCGTTTACTTCCTTCCCCAAAAAATAATATATAATATCGAATCTAATCACTTTATGAAAATAATAAAATTTCTAATAGGAAATTTGTATAAACAAATAGTTGCAGTATTACAACTTAGTCTTATTTCGTTGACTTCAAAATGAACTTCAATTTCAATAACCAAAATCAGAACACCGTCGAAAACCGCATTGTTCTTACAAAATATGTAACTACACAATACACACCTAACTTTAGTGTATCTAGCAGATTTAGTTCTGTGAAATAGTTCTCACTGATATATAGTTTAGCGTAGCTTTTAGGCGCTGAATTTTCACACGGAAAACATTAAATACATAATTTAAATTCACCAATGTAACAGACCTTTCGTTCTATGGATTGCACTAGTAAGCTAATAAAAAGTTGCTTCCATATCGTATACGCGCGGTTGTTAAAATAGGAAGCATTTGATAAAAACAAATATGTATACACAAGCATCGCAGGATCTATAATTTGAACCATACGCATAAAAATTTTTAAAAACAAATTTTTGTTGTGAATTTATGAAAAGCTTGCACATAACGAATAAGTTCTTTATTTCATATGTATTTTAGATAAGGCGAACCTTTCCGGGCAGCCGTAACAGAATAGTATTATTCGGTACCTATGTTTAATTACCTTAAGAAAAGCAATAATAAAGTTTTACATTTCTGTACGTAAAGGTTCTTTATGCGTATTTGTCCTACGGTCTATATGATGGACCGCATATTATATGTACCAATATGAATAGCTGAATTATGGAGTTATAAATTCACTGAAACTATATTTTAAAATAGGTTCTATGGCAGCTAAAATACCTTACATGTAAACTTTTGATTGTAAGATAGTTTTAACACCAAAAACAAAACTTCTGAATGAAAGTATGAATGAAAATCAAACAAAAAACTAAATTCCAACTCAAATTTAAAGTAGGTTACGTTTATTTTATGGGACGCATGATTAGTCATCAAAGATTCTGCAAAATAATTCGCATCTTAACGACCAGGCATCGTCAATGGTTTAATTAAATTCTTTAATATTGATTATTTGAATACAACACCAGCACGTCTTGAAATAAATAAAAGCTACTTGATTTCAAATTGATATGTATCCACAGATTGATGTCTTAGTTGAGAAAAATGTAGTAGAATTAATTACAATGATTGTAGGGTAACTCTTATGTCAGTTGAATTTATTTCAATATCTGTGCAACTAGACCTAATTCTTTTATTTTGTTTATAACAATAACTATGCGATAAAAAATAAAGTTAATGAAAATTATGATAATATATTGGTTACTTATAAACCACTGTCAGATCGACTACCTAAAAGTAACATTTTTTTTAAGCCGAAACCAATTTATTCAAATTTAAGTCAGTTTTAACTAATATTATGGTATTATGAATTCTAAAATAAAGAGATAAAGAAATAGGTACGTCATTATAGAACACTACATTAGTAGTTTTGCATCGGAAAGTTTCAAAATAATAGTACAAATGAACAATCTTTACATCCCTCACATAATGAACTCGGTCATGGAGACATACCAGTTTCTCTTTTGTTGGAAAGAAACACGTGTAGTACCCATACCTAAAAGTAAAACACCTCAAGGCTTCAAGGTACTTAGGTGGTTTGGTATTTTGCCTACATTATCAAAAATCCCTGAGCACGTTTTTCCCAATGCAGCTAAATGATTTAACTCCTTGGACCACAGTATATTACGAGCAATAATAAGGTTCTATGGGCTGAGCATACGTGCAATAGCTCTGTTTGATAATTATTTACCTGATGGGTTTAACTTTGAGCGTCCTCTACGGTAGCGTCGTAGGTATCCTTCTGTACTCACTTTATACATGAACTATTCCGTCTTGTATCACCTCATGTAGTATTCATTCATATACGGTCGAAATAAAACTGTATCTTTCCTTTGACTCTGACGATGTTACTGAAGGGATTATTCTCTAAATGTGGATTTATAATATATCTTTCAGGTTTCCGAAGATCATTATTTGCAAAACCCACGAAAATGTAAAGCTATGCTTTTCGTCTCGTTATAAACTAGGTGAAATACAACTGTATATCGGAGGTGGGACCATCCCTTTTGTAAACAAAGCCGGAAACCTTGGTGTTATTCTCTACAACAATCTAAACATTTCGACCCACATAAATGATCGGGTAAACAACCCTATAGATAAATAGTCACATCATTCTGGTTTTAATCAGCGAAGTGAGCGTGTAAACAACATGTCTATAAATAATCGCCACCGTCTACAGTTTAAACAGCGTACCTTAACTCGTTAAGTGTTGGTGGTTCACTGATTAATTAAAGGATTATATTCAAGATTCAGTAGGTATTTGAATGTACATTACAGCTCGCCGCAACATATTCAATAAGCGTGTGTAACCTATTGAAAATCGGCTATTGCCTTGCAAGAAGTTACTCTTTAATTATCACGAGATATTGAATTGCACAGAATTGTCTGTTGATAACAAAGGGTAGTAATCCGGTAGTAATTTAATTGCCGGTACGCCATACCGCAAGAATTTGTATTAAATGAAAGAAAAAAACGCTGCGTCACACAGTACAGTGTCTCCCCCTTCATTACTGCAATGAGTTGGAATTATTGATTGTTTACTAAAATTTTCGCCCTGTACAAAAATTTTTAGTTAATTATTTGTTAATTAGAAAATTTTAATTAAATTGCAGAAATCCCAAATAATGAATCTTTGTCCCCTCCGACGTTATCCCGGAAATGTTAAGAATTTTGCTACGTCAAAGTCCCCTGCAGTCTAACAGCCAAATCTTTGAATTAGCATCACCGCCAGAAGCCGTCGGCGCCATTCGCAGATTTCAATAAAATGGCGTCCTACGATACCGACCGCATCAAGGCAGTCCAAACCTCGGTATCGAACGTAAGCCCCTTCTCGCGTAAGAGCTTTTGTGATTGCAAATCTCTTAATTCCAAAAAAAGAACTTAGCGTTTTTACGCACATCGTTCCAGCACCGTGATCTTCGCCCCTTCGGAGTTAGACCTGTCACTGCTTGCATACAGATAATAGGAAGAAGCGATCATCAGTAGAGGAGCCACAGCGTAGCAGTAAGGAGCCGCCGGAATACAGCAGGAGCGAAGAACAAAACAAAGAAGCATCCAGAGTAGATATGCTAGGTCGATCCTAACGCAACTTTGATAATAATAATACACCTTCCCGTACAGATTGCCTAGATGAAGGTCAATGGTTTTCAAGGTCAAGGTCATGGCACACATTATCTGCATGTCCTGCTCTTCAGCTCTTTCAAGGTAAAACTTTTGGTCGGAAATTTAAATTTGTGGTGCTCGTCGAGGTCGAAATGTCAAGGTCAAAATTTAAAGCTAACAATAGAAATTGTAAGGTCATCATCATCATCATGATCATATTACAATTCTTAGAAATCTAAAATAGAATTTTCAAGGTCCAGGAGTAATGACATGCAGGAGGTATCATATTACATTTCTTAGAAATATGAAAATAGAATCAGTTTGTGGAAATAAGTTTTTGTCTAGGTTAGTGGTTTTGAAGGATGCAGATTTATAATAAAAGGCTTCCTTGGGTGCGCACGATTCAGTAAACTTTTTATTCGCAGACATGGTGAAAGTAATACACATGATAAGAAGAGAAAGTAAATCAAAGGTATTAAGTATTGATGAGAGAAAGAAGAGGCTTGAGGAGTTAGTGAAGAAAATAAAATAATTAAAACTAGATATAGAACTGTATGAACTGAATATAAAAATGAAGCAGCTTCGAGTTAAAAAGTAAACATGTGTAACTTGTAATCTTTAGCGTAGATATATATTGTATATCAAAATGTGGGTTTAGGAAATAACATGCATGAAGGTGAAATAGAAATTTATTGACAATTAAGTGGTAATATAAACTGTTAATGTTGATATGTACTTCGGGAATAATGTGTCATGAAGAAAAGTATCCGCAAAAAGTAAAAACTTAATAAAAGACGCTTTCAAGAAAAAGTAAAATAAATCATTTTAACATGTTTTGTATTTTATATTTGTATGTTGAATCAAGGTTGCAACATATAAAAAAAGCTTGTAATTTTAAAATGTAATATCAATAAAATTATTTATGATGTGTAATTTTTAATATTTAAATTTAATGATGAATGAAGCTTGTAAGATAGAAAAGCTTGTAATTTTAAAAAGTATTACCAGTAAACCTATGTATGTATGATCTGTAATTTAAAATTTAACTTTAAATAAAAGTAATGTTGTAGAATTATATGCAGAAGTGTAAGTAATGTCGCATAAGTAATTGGCGTGCAATTGAATGATATGCATTAGAAGGAAATTAAGGTGCTTACGTGTAGAATTTTAGGAAGAATAATGAAAAGATATACGTTCTTACTAATAACAAGAGATAGAAAACGACTCGATTAGGACCTCCGTTTTTGTAGGGTATAGGTGGGGTTGCGAGGGAGGGGAAAAGTAAAGTCCTAAGAATGACCCGCTCCCAAATTTTTGAAATTACACATAACTCCACATGGAGATTAAAATGTTTACAAACGTGATTGCTTTTTACAAGTGGGGCTTTATCTATTTCATTTTTTATTTTACCAAAAAATATTAAAACTAGCCCACTAAAGTGACATTCAAACTTTAAGCAAACTACTTTTTTTCTATTTACTATAAGAAACAAAACACACAATTTATAAAAGCATTCACGTTTTTAAAATTGATTGATCTGGGGAAGAAGCAATTACCAAATTTTTATAGAAGCACACTCAACTGCATGAAGGAGTTTACAGGATAATGTGAACATTTTCGCTTTGAAAGCAAAGTACACACGCTCTAATGAAGACTGTCTATATTTAGCGCTTCCTTTACATTACTCAGCATTCTATATCACAATTATCAGACTATAATATTTTTCACATGCTCACTTTTTGATAGATTTACATAATTTGTATAATTTTATGTACTCATTATTAGAAATAATGCGTACATCAAATAATATATCTTAGAATTAATTTATATATATATATATATATATATATATATATATATATATATATATATATATATATATATATATATATATATATATATAAACAGAGAAGGTACTATTGACTGATAGTAATTAATAATACTAGTTTGTTGAGACAGTCAATTTATGTAGGTTTAATTAGGCCATTAAGCAGACTCTTTGATATGTGCAGCTTTCGAAAGGTTTATTCTCATTTTCTAGACAACTGAAAATTGTTACATAGGAACATGTAGTAATACTAAAATTTTAAGAATTACATATCGTGAGACTAATAAATAAAGCAGCATTAAAATTTTTCTTCTACACAGAGATCAGTAATTAAAGTTTTTTATATTAAAATATACTAAGACTAAACAACCATAAAACAACCAAATTAAAGTAGATGTAAATCAACCAATGTACAACTTCCAAATACAATTCCATTACTACAACAATTTCACAATTAAAACATTAATAAAAACTAAAATCACTTATTACAATGACTTGTCGTTAATTTAAAACTACACCAAATCTAATATACTGTTAATGTAAAATGAGAGCTATTTGTATAATACAACCATTTAACAATTTGTTTACAGTCACATTCTTACGTTTGATAATAAATAATATTTAGCAGTCAACGTTTTTTATGTTTATTTGTGGTCTGTATAGGAGCAAAAATAAAATTGTAGTATATGCTGGTTTGGTATATATAGTTGGGTTATTGTTAAAGTTTGATTATTTTCCTGTTTTGGGATTGTTCACATACTATCTGTTCATATCTTAGCATGATTAGTTTTGTAAACAAATTGTTAAACGGTTGTATTATACACATAGCTCACATTTTACATTAACCGTATATTAGATTTGGTGTAGTTTTAAATTAACGACAAGTCATTGTAATAAGTGATTTCAGATTTTATTAATGTTTTAATTGTGAAATTGTTGTAGTAATCGAATTGTATTTGGATGTTGTACATTGGTTCATTTACATCTACTTTAATTTGGTTGTTTTATGGTTTTTAATCTTAGTATATTTTAATATAAAACTTTTAATTACTGATCTCTTGTAAGAAGAAAATTTTAATGCTGCTTTATTTATTAGTCTCACGACATGTAAGTTCCTTAAAATTTTTAGTATTACTGACATGTTCCTATGTAACAATTTTCAGTTGTCGTGAAAATGAGAATAAACCTTCTCGAAAGCTCGACATATATCAAAGAGTCTGCTTAACCCTGGCCTAATTAAACCTGCATAAATTGACTGCCTCCTCAACAAACTAGTATTATACTACATATATATATATATATATATATATATATATATATATATATATATATATATATATATATATATATATATATATATATATATATATATATATAGGATATTTATAAACCGTCTTTAAAACAGATTCTCGCTGTTGAATACCTTCTCGCTCACACAAGTATACCTCCTCGCACTCATGCGGATAGCTAACAATTTCACTGTTTGGTTTACAATATATACGTTGTATATCTAATAATAGTTGCAACTACTAAGTACTACGTAATAAATTTGCTCACTTTTGATAAATTACATAATTTGTATAATTTGATGTACTCACTGTTAGAAACAACGCGTACATCAACAAAAATTATATATATAGTACTGTGTATATAAATTGTTTTTGACTTTTAATATTGAATAACATGTCGCACACCCAACCTTCCATGTTTTCTCTTTCTGACAATAGACTAAGTTTGTATAACTGTTCTATCATCGTTCTCTTTCGCTCTCACACATGACATTCTCGTTTTATACAAAAATTAAAAGGTTTCATTTCAATGACATTTCTTCAATTACACATTATATTTAGAATGAAATATTGATTACATTATATCATTGATGTACGTATTTATTTAAAACTAAAAAGTAAAACTGCTTTATTTATAAATAAACTAAATATTGAAGTTGGTAAATTTTTTTTTATCTAACTTCTCTTGTTTTATATTATATTTATATACTCATCAGTCTATCTTTAGCGCTTTTATCTTTAAATGTAGTCAGCATTATGCACTGTTTAAATTGTACATTACAAGTATAAAAACTATAATTTTTACGCGTGCAGTCTTAAAATACAAAGTTTTGTATAATTTGATGTATTTTTCTTTAAAATTTTATTAAAAACTCAATGTGTACATCAATAAAATTAAAGTGACTTTATTGTGTTGACTTCTTAATAATGAAAAGTTACAACATAATTTAAAAAACTTGCCTAATTTAAATAAGACACTGGTTTTATATGAAAATTAAAATTAAATTTCAAGCTTTTTTGTTTGGATAAATAATAAAACTAATCTGTTCACGATATCTTATAGGAAAAAATTTATCACTTTAAATAATATAGGTGGATAAACACTTTTTTTTATTGCTTGACTTTTAATAATGAGAAGTACATCTGTGATTTTAGGAAACTATTTTTAAAACAGATTAACTACCTACCGGCCTTACTGCATATGAATCTTTCAGGAAAAAGTCATAAAAATACATGAATTTAAACAATTTTATTTATTTAAAAGCTAACATTCTTTCCTGCACATATAAATAATTCGAGGTTAATTGTATTTTCAATGAAAATTTTATTTCACACTTTTTTTTACTTTTAGCTGCATTTACACTTTCTTTATATGTGTGATAGGGATATCAAACTACAAGCTTTTTTTTTTGATAAATAATTAAAACTAATCTGTTCATGATGTCGTAGGAAAAAAATTTTCACTTTAAATAATGTAGGTACGTAACGATATCATTGTTTGATTTACAATATATGCTTTGCATACCTAATACTAATTGCAATTTCTAAGTACTACGTAATAAATTTCAACGTTAAACTTTTAAAAAAAATTCCTAAAATACACACTATGCGTCTATGTCCTTCAATGCACGCAACACGTTTTCAGTTTTAGTCTATAATTTTATGCTTTAAAATTAATTTTTGGATATATTTTTGGAGGTTATTTATAAACTGTTTTTAAAACAGATTCTCGCTGTCTAATACCTTCTCTCTCATGCATATATACCTTCTCTTACGCATACATACACAACAACACTCAAATATACCCTCTCTCACTCATACACATAGCTAAAGATTTCATTGTTTGATTTGCAATATATAATTTGCATATATAATAATAATTGCAATTTCTAGGTACTACGTAATAAATTTCAACGTCAAACCTTTAAAAAAATTTCCTGAACTACACTACACACTAGGTATCTCTGTTCTCTAATGCAAGAAACTTCGTTGAGCTTTTATGGGGGAAACAGCTACCGCCTCTGTGAAACAGCTACCTGTCTTTGGGAAACCGGTACCAGTTTTAGGTCCTGTTTTGAGCTGTTTTTGGAAGACGGGTATCTGTTTTCATATGTTGTTTGAGCTGTTTCAGCCTGTTTCTGGAAAAACAGGTATCTGCTTTTGAACTGTTTTGACCTGTTTCCGGAAAAGTTATTTACCGTATATTTATCTTAAAAGACATAAATCGATTAAAAAATCGAAATAACCAACTTTCTGTTTAAAATAATCAATTAATAGTATTTGAAATAGAATAAATTAGTTGAATTATTGAGTCATGCTATTCAAAAACAAAAGCAGTCATCTTTTTAAAGTAAATAAAAAGATTTCTTTAAGCTTTAATTTTGATATAAAAAAGTCATACCCCATTTAGAAAAAAAACGTGTGTCAGAATCGTAACCAACTTTCTATTTAAAAGAATTAGAATAAATTAGTTGAATTATTGATAGTCATGCTACTCAAAGAACAAAAAATTTAACAAAAATTAAAAATACATAAAAATTATAACATTTTGATTTGATAAAATTGTTTATTACATGAATATAAAAACAAAAAGAACTGAATTTTATTAACACATCAATTGAAACTTTTTATTAGTATAGGTACTGTATAACAGATGGAAAAAAAACACTTGTAATTATGTTACAATTAAAGTACTGACTACACACATTCGTTTCCTTTGAAGTACCATTCTTTCCGTTTATATTGAGGTTTTAAAAGTATTCATATATAATTTTTATATCTCATTAAAAATTTGTGTTTTAATCGAATTAAAATTTTGAATGGTTCAGTAAGTTGAGTGTTTCTTATATAAGTTTTAATTTGATATAAAAAAGTCATACCCTTTTCATAACAAAAACATCCGTGTCAGAATCATAGACAACTTTCTATTTAAAATAATCATTTAATGGTATTTGAATAGAATAAATTAGTTGAATTATTGAGTCATATGCTATTCAAAAACAAAACAGGTGTAATAACTGTATTAAGCGCTGAAGTAGTTCAGTAAGAAAAGTAAAGCTTTTATGTTATTTAAAAACATTAAATTCAAATTTGGTTGTATAGGTAATGTTTTGGTTAGTATAAGTACTGTTTATATATAAGATAGAAGATATAGACAGTCTTCATTCAAGCGTGTGTACTTTGCTTTCAAAGCGAAAATTCTTACATTATCCTGTAAATTTCTTCATGTAGTTGAAAGTGTTTCTATAAAAACTTGGTAATTGCCTCTTCCCAAGATCAATCAATTTTAAAAAAGTGAATGCTTTTACAAATTGTGTACGTTTTTCGTAAAAAAAAGTAATTTGCTTAAAATTTGAATGTCACTTTAGTGGGTTAGTTTTAATATTTTTTGGTAAAATAAAAAATGAAATATACAAAGCTCCACTTGTAAAAAGCAATCACGTCTGTAAACATTTTAATCTCCACGTGGAATTAGGTGTAAATTCAAAAAATTTGGGAGCGGTTCATTTTTAAGGCTTTACCTTTCCCCTCCCCGCAACCCCACCTATACCCTACTAAAACGGACGTCCTAGTCGAGTCGTTTTCTATCTCTTGTACACACACTAAAATTCTAAACGTACACACCTTCATTTCCTTCTAATGCATGTAGTTCAAGTGAAGGCCAATTACTTATGCAACAATACTTACACTTCTGCATATAATTCTACAACATTACTTTTATTTAAAGTTAAATTTTAAATTACAGATCATAAATACATAGCTTTATTGATAATACTTTTCAAAATTACAAGCTTTTTTGTTACGAGCTTCATTCATCATTAAATTTAAATACAAAACATGTTAAAATGATTTATTTACTTTTTAAAAGCGTCTTTCATTTAATTTAATTAAAAATTGCACATCATACATAATTTTATTGATATTACATTTTAAAATTAGAAGCCTTTTTTTATATGTTACAACCTTGATTCATCATTAAATATAAAATACAAAACATGTTAAAATGATTTACTTTACTTTTTTTTAAAAACGTCTTTCATTAAATTTTCACTTTTTGTGCATACTTTTCTTCATGACACATTATTCTCGAAGTACATATCAACATTAACAATTTATATTACCACTTAACCGTCAATAAATTTCTATTTCACCTTCATGCATGTTATTTCCTAAACCCATGTTTTTATATACGATGTATATTTTCTCTCATAAATAATTAATACTTTTGCTGTACTTTCTCTTCTTATCATGTGTATTACTTTCATCATGTCTGCCAATACAAAGTTTACTGAATCGTGCACGCAAGCAAGCATTTTATCATAAATCTGCATCCTTCAAAACCACTAACCTATACAAAAACTTCTTATTTCCACGAAATGATTTTATTTTTATATTTCTAAGAAATGCAATATGATACCTCCTGCATGTTATTACTCTTTGACCTTGAAAACTCTATCTTTAGATTTCTAAGAATTGTAATATGATCATGATGATGATGACCTTGCAATTTCTATTGCTAGCTTTACATTTTGACCTTGACATTTCGACCTCGACGCGCACCACAAATTTAAATTTCCACCAAATGTTTGATCATGAAAGAGCTAAAGAGCAGGATATGCAGATAATGGGTACGATGACCTTGACCTTGAAATTCATTGACCTTTATGTAGGAAATCTGTACGAGAAGGTGTATTATTATTATTACCAAAATTGAGTTAGGATGGCCTAGTATATCTACTATCCAGGACACCGCCACCGCCAACTACAGGATCGCCGTCGCGTAAACAATAGGTAACAATAGAAAATATATTTTTAATTAATATTAATTTATTGTTTCAAACACCTGTTTTCCTCCTTATTCTATTTCCAAGTCTTTATTCCTCGGGGTGTGCGACTGCACCTCGGCGGAGGCCCGGTTTTTCTTTAAAACAATTATTTTTTCTTCTACTCCTTCTCTCTCCTACTAACAACAACCGCGATGGTTAAGCACGGTCGCCACCGTGCTATCGTGACGGTTGTATCCTCAACCCTACGCTGCCCGTCCACCTACACAGCACACACAACATACACACACACACCCACACACACACACATACGCACACACCATCGCCTCGCCACCACCATCCCCACGAACACGCTCGCGTTCTAACGCCTCATCAATTTCCACCTCATCCACACACTCATACATTTCCACACGTTCCACAGCCTCCACAGAACTACACAAACCCGCACACACACAAATCCTCACAAGCACACAAACCCGCCATATTACCCACACCCGCCCAGCCACCTGTACCTGCCGTGATTTCTACACCCCCTTTCCCCAATCCTAATCCCACCCGCTCTCAATCCTCGAGCTATTGGATCCGAAATATCCCGAAATCCATAACCATCCAGAAATCCCCATTAAATTCCCTTAAACCCCTAAATCTTCCCCAGGTTAAACTTAACGTTTAACCACAACCACACATGTCTCTTAGAGACCTCCTCTCCCTTGTCGGATGGTACACAGCTTAGGCTGCGAAACCATTTTGGTGAACGCACTGTAACCCTATCCCAACTATCCGGTCCCCACCTCTCCAACTCTAACCCTAGACCTCCCTCCTTTTCTTGCGTGATTCGTCACGTAGATAAGGACATCCTAGAGATCCTGGGTGCGATAGATATTCCATACGTGAGGAAGGCCGATCGCATCACCTCTAAGGCTATGAACACCCCCACATCTTTAGTCGGCATCATCACCGATTCCGAAATCACTCTAACCACTCTAAACTACTTCTTCGCACGCGGTGTCGTCACGTTCGGGCGACAGTGCAGTTGCGAACCCTCCCTTATCTCTCAACCTCTCCCCAAGTATTCCTCCAGTTGTACGCAGGTGGGACATACCGCCGAGGCTTAGCTAACCTAACGTCTAACAACTGCGGGGAAGCTCACCCTTCCTATTCCTTCAAGTGCCGTAAGCGGCGTGAACCTCCTAGTTCCCCGTGGAGGATGGCATCCCTCGAAACCCTCCTGTCTCCCGAACAGTCCGACTTTGAGGACACGGCACACCATAAAACTACTCCTGATACCGAATCTCTTACCATAAAGGACTTCCTGCAACTTATTACCCACTCCCGCGTCCAGGTCTCTCGAAACTTCTTCCAACGGAGTGTCAACGTATGCGTATCCGGTACGCGGATGAAGGTCGACGTAATCCTCGAACCCAATCCTCAACTCCTTTCGAAATGTATATCCCAGCAGGGACCACTAATGCCAGGGGCGTTCGTCGGAAAAAAATCCCATCCAAAGAAATCCTTACCACTCCCTACAACTACCTCTTTTCCCAATTCCCACGAAGGAAACCTAAATTAAAATTCAAGTATCCCCCGCGATCCTTACACAACTCCTTGACGACCTCCCCGAGGGGATATAGGAATACCTAGATAACATCCCGTATGCCCTCCTCATCCCCCCGTCTGTTCGATAACGACCTAGCATGAAACTGGACAACGAATCGGATTAACCACACCAAGCAGGCTACACCCCACTAAACAACACACTCACTTGAACCCATTAACACATTATTAAATGTTCAAATAAACAAGTATGGAGTGACGAGGGATGAAGAAGAAAGGACTCCTGAACCGTCTACGACTAAGATATATAAATATGTATATATATATATATATATATATATATATATATATATATATATATATATTATAAACTTCTATCTCACTAACGTAATTACCAGTTTAGAAGTAGTTAATTTGTAACAACAATAATCGGCGCCAGTGTAATAATAATACCGCGTCAGTATAATAACTTTCAATAAACAACGCCAAATTGTAATAACAAAACGTGGTGATGTAACTACTCAATTGTTATGATGAAATTTGAATATTCTAATAAAGTAATAATGAAATTAGGTAAAATTCTCCCTAAACACAAATCATATAACTAATTGAGATACTTACCTTTCAGCACTAATTTGTGCCGTCGACTCCAATCGGTAGATTAATAAAGGGCAGGTTCTAATAAACTGATTTGATCAAATACCTAAAATGCTGCTTGATTCCAATCTGCTTAATTATTTTCTCTTATACTAAATAATAAAAAAAATATAATGTAAATAAAAACAATAAAATGATACCTCGAGCGCCAAACTATCTTTGTTATAGGAACAGTTAAACCTAGTTAATGACAATAATATATTTTATGAGAATAAAAAAATAACAACGTGCAATTATGTTTATTACCATAATGATGATTAAATAAAATTGGTCTTAAAACTATGCTTATAGTAAAGAAAAAGAAACAATCATTATATAAATACCTCGTTCGCATGAATTGGAAACGGTCAACTCAGTGATGTCATTATTGTATCAACATGCGTAAATTCTTGTAACCATTTAACCGCCACACCCAATAACTGGAAGTATTATTATAATTTCTTCTTAAAATATTTCATTATTTTGAAATTTTGTATGCAAAATTGCCAACATACAATGGGACGTATGCACCAATTGAAATTACTTGCGTATTTAAAATGTAATTAAAGTACCATCATAAAAGACAAAAATGAAAAAACGAAGTAAACTGAAGTGAATTAAGTAAACATAAAAATGCCATATAAAAGTGCCTAAATAAAGCAAATGCTTTAATTTAAAATATAACAAGCTAAAAGATCTCTTACCATCTAAACCGATGGAACTTATCCACAAAAATTTAGGTGAAAACCACCAAAACAACTCGCTTCCTGCTTCAGCTTACATCAGGAAGTGAAGGAAATGTAGGCTTCGAAGTTAGATCATGTCAAACGAAGATTACGCGTTGCGCAGATCAAATAGAATACAATTTTTTTTAAGGAAAGGGAAATATAACTTTTTACGAAATATACACTTAAAAAGATATGTAATATGAAGATATGCAAATTAAGTAGCCTGCCTCATTCCTATAATGCAAACTTAAAAACTTTTTTCTTATATTTACTACTAAATGAATGAAAGATCTAAAATTAAAGTATTTTTAATACAACACAAAAAAGGGTCGTTACACCCCCCCCCCCCCCTAGAGAACCATTTTGAGTTTACCTCTGATCGTTAATTTGACGTGTAAACTCTTAACCATTGATAAGAAAACTAGTAATGCTTGTATACATTTTTATTTTTTGATTGATTTAGTTATTTTGTTTTTCCTGATTTGTGTAGTGTTACTATTCTTGGACGGTGCTTCAGGACTTCGGTTTGGGTAAAAAGTCACTCTTTAATTTATAAATTAATTGATCCCATGTTTGAACAAAAGGTTTCACTGCCCTATACCAAACTAATCCTTTCCCTGCAAATAAATCAACACCAGATAAAAGCATCCGTCTTGGAAATGTTTCGTGCAACCATTAACTCCTCGCATCTTTGAATAAATGTAAAAACTTCCTTCTCACTACCATTAAATTTTAAATTTAACTTATAAACAGGAACAGAACTTTTAGAAACTTGTAAATTTTCAATTAATTTGGAAAAATCTCCAGCTGGAATATTAACTGAAGTATTAACATTGTCGTTAGGTGACATGGAAATATTAGAAGTGTCTAATTGGGGTAAATCATTATTCAATTCAAAATTTTGATAAATAGATTCAATAAATTCTAAAGAATCGTTACATAAAGTTAATAACTGATCATATAAATATAAAAATTCATCATCAAAAGTGATACAGTTTAATCGTTTCAAGATGTGCAATAAACGATTGCGAAGTCTAAGGTACTCTACTTTTGAAGGCTTATGTTTCAACAAATTAATCAATGATTGAATGTTATGGAGTTTCTCTTGTAAGAAATTCAGTTCTAAGGTTTGGCTAATTTCGACTCTCTTGTACGAATCAAACAAATTTGGATTTATCCTTTCTAAATTCAATTTACGTCTAAGTAATTTGCGTTTCTCCTCTACGGTTAACTTTTCCACATCCTTAACATTAACATTTCTAAAACTTAACTCTACAGACAACTCATCACTACGAAGAACATCCACTAAATAATCTAAATTTGACATGGTAAAAATAATATATAAGCAGTGAAATATCACTAATCGTAAACACTATAAATATATTCAAATATAAAAAATAATAAATGGTTACAATACGTTTAAATGGTGAACACTAACAATCGTAACTGAAATACACAAAAGTGAAAATAATCATAAATGGTAATAAAAGCAAATCAAAGTAACTTGCTCGAGGCGCCAGTGTAATAAAAAATGTGTGTAACGTATAATAGTGTACAAAATTTTAAATAATAAAGAGTAATTTAAGTAAAATAATGAAAATAATAAAGAATAAATTCTCCAAAAATACTACATACCTTACGCCATTTATAATTGTGCCTTTGGCTCATCGGTTGCTTAATTGAGCCGGTTCAAATAAAATGATTTGCTTAATTACCACTTACCAAAAATAATAAAGAATGTAACAAATGAAGTTGTCTCGGGCGCCAAATTGTCTTTTTTTAAATTATCGGGACAATTAAACCGACTTCACAAAAATGTAAAAAATAACAATATACAGACAACCTTTATTGAATTAAATGTATTGATGAAATAATGAAGGTCTTAAAATTATGCTTAAAACATTAAATAAAACACTAAATAAATACCTAAGAAATTTTGTGCACAAATTTTTCTTTTTGACAACCACTGGTATCTAAATATGATTAAGGGGACGTTAACAGGATGAAGTCATTCTTACATCATCATGGTGCAGTCTTGACATAATGTTATCAGCCACACCCCAAAATGAATTTATCTTTATTAAATCCGTATAATTTTTTCTTAAAATTTTTAAATCCACTTCTTATTGCATTAATTGGAAGTATCCATTCAAAAAATTGCAATCATAAAACGAAAAATTGTACGCAACCATAAAACCAACTGCGTACTTAAAATTCAATTACGTTGTGAATTGAATTAATGATAAACGTACAATTAAAGTAAAAATTGGTAAAAAAAACATCAAGAAAACGCCTAAAAAGAATGCTTTAAATTTTATGTAAATGTATTAAAAATATCTCTTACCACCAAATTGATGACGTTTTTCACATAAATTTAAATAAAATCAAAAAAGCAGCTTCATGCTTCGACATTAAAACGGAAGTGAAAATAGAGGATTTCGAAGTAGATCAAGCGATCATGTGTACAAGATATCAGCAGAATAACTTAACGCAGACGCGTTATGTATCAGATAAGAAATGAATACAAATTGAAAGCAGTATTATAAATCTTTACAAAAGTGTGTACTATGAAGATATGCAAATTAAGTTGCCTACCTCATAACAATATTGTAAAATAATTAAAATTTTCTTGTATTTAGAACTACATGAAGGAAAGATCCTAAATTGAGGTATATTTTATACAACGCAAAAAAGAGTTGTTACACCGTGAACAATTAGTTCAAGATTTAAATTAACTTTCACCCATTTGTAAACATGTTAAACAAAATTTACATGCAGCTTACGAAAGAAATTCAAAATCTTACAATTTGCGACGTCATCCGTTGAAATTAAACGTTGGCGATTTGGTTTGGAAAAAGAATTTTACTTTATCTGATGCGACTAAAAATTATAGTGAAAAGTTAGCTCCAAAATTTATTGAAGCGAAAGTTATTGAGGTGGTAGGTCCAACTACGTACCGATTGGCCACCCCTATTGATAATAAACCATAAGGTGTTTTTCATGTTAAAGATTTAAAACCCATTAGTTCTTTTTTTTGTATTCTTTTTAATTATTTTTCTATTTTAGTATTTTTGAGATTTTTACATTCTGGTTTTCTTATTTATATTTTTTAATCATTTTGATAATTTTGAAAATAATTTGATTATTTTGTGCTTATTCCGCACATTATTTTTGTGGCTTTGCAAACCACTTATTTTATTTTTGCTACACTTGTTTAGCACGATGGTTGATATTTAGATCCCATTGTGCGACTGTTTTGCGGATTTTGTGGGACATTAGTTCTCAGGCAGATTATCTTCCTTTATTGGATTTACTATTTGCTATTGTTACAATAGTAAAAATTGAAGATAACTATTTTGAGTTTACCTCTGATCGTTAATTTGACGTGTAAACTCTTAACCATTGATAAGAAAACTAGTAATGCTTGTATACATTTTTATTTTTATTTGATTTGGTTATTTTGTTTTTCCTGATTTGTGTAGTGTTACTATTCTTGGACGGTGCTTGAGGACTTCGGTTCGCCTCGTGTCAACCTCGATTAGTTCACTTCCTGATTATGATGTTTTGGTAGTTTTAGGGGGGGGGGGTGTTGTGTTCGTAAGAGTGCTTCATCTTTCTCTTTGTTACCTCATCTAGATTTCGATTTATTTACTAAACGTGCGTGTTAGTTAGGGGTATGTTTAGTCCTGGACGATGACTGTGGAGCAACATAAAACCTGAATCTCGTGAAGGGTAGAGTGGCCTCTCTTGTTCTCCACGACGAAGCATCCTGAGCTAATTTGCCAGGGAAATAGTCGTATCTTGGATTTACCGATTTTGTCGTATCGAACGTGACTATGGGAGCTTTTCTGTCTTTTATTTAGTTTTTTATTTTTCCTTTTTATTTTATTTACATTTTATTTAGATTGTAGATATTAATTTTACATTTTGACCTTCTAATGGTGGTTTGCTTCACTAACCGCACCAGTTAAAGTTTTTTACTTTATTTAAGGTTTCGGGTCCTTTATTCTCGAATAGTGGCGTGTGGTAGTGCATCATTAGCTTTTATGGTGTTGAGAGGGGTCTTTCCTGACCGACATCACCACATTTTCCGTACTTTTTCGTACATTTCCTTTTTGTTGTTCTTTTACATTTTGCTTATATTTTAATTAGCTTAACATTTTGTGTTTTTTTTAATTTTAATAATTTCATTTATTAGCTTAGTGTTTGGAATCTCCGCTTTGGTGATCTCCGAGTTAAAATTTTAGGAGGGGGTGTGTAACAACCCTTTTTTGTGTTGTATTAAAAATACTTTAATTTTAGATCTTTCATTCATTTAGTAGTAAATATAAGAAAAAAGTTTTTAAGTTTTGCATTTGATAGTACATATCATTTTAAGTGTAATATTTCGTAAAGATTTATATTTCTCTTTCCGTAAGAAATTGGATGCTGACCGCGCAAAGCGTGATAACTTAATTCTATGCGCAGATGCGTGGGGGAACACTTACAGGAGCTACTCTGAAAGCCTCTATTTAATTCACTTCCTGCTGAATGTGGTAGCATGAAGCTTTGTTTTTGGGGGTGTTCCCTAAATTTTGCGTAATAGTGCCATCAGTTTTGATGGTAGATCTTTTAGCTTGTCATATTTTAAATTAAAACATTTGCTTTTTTTAGGCACTTTTATATGGCATTTTTATGATGTTTACTTAAGTCGCTTCAGTTTACTTCGTTTTTTCATTTTTTTCTTTTATAATGGTACTTTAATTACATTATAAATACGCAAGTAATTTCAATTGGTGCATACGTCCCATTGTATGTTGGCAATTTTGCATTCAAAATTTCAAAATAATGAAATATTTTATGAAGAAGTTATAATAATACTTCCGGTTGTTGGGTGTGGCGGTTAAATGGTTACAAGGATTTACGCATGTTGATACAATAATCACATCACTGAGTTGACCGTTTCCAATTCATGCGAACGAGGTATTTATATAATGATTGTTTCTTTTTCTTT
This sequence comes from Vesta saturnalis, assembly GCA_036346205.1. NCBI lineage: Eukaryota > Metazoa > Arthropoda > Insecta > Coleoptera > Lampyridae > Vesta > Vesta saturnalis. The sequence continues at coordinate 5,269 of JARFJB010000010.1, read as the reverse complement.
ACTATAAGCATAGTTTTAAGACCAATTTTGTTTAATCATCATTATGGTAATAAACATAATTGCACGTTGTTATTTTTTTTATTTTCATAAAAGCTAATACTGTCATTAACTAGGTTTAACTGTTCCTATAACAAAGATAGTTTGGCGCTCGAGGTATCATTTTATTGTTTTTATTTACATTACATTTTTTTTATTATTTAGTATAAGAGAAAATAATTAAACAGATTGGAATCAAGCAGAATTTTAGGTATTTGATCAAATCAGTTTATTAGAACCTGCCCTTTATTAATCTACCGATTGGAGTCGACGCCACAAATTAGTGCTGAAAGGTAAGTATCTCAATTAGTTATATGATTTGTGTTTAGGGAGAATTTTACCTTATTTCGTTATTACTTTATTAGAATATTCAAATTACATCATAACAATTGAGTAGTTACATCACCACGTTTTGTTATTACAATTTGGCGTTGTTTATCGGAAGTTATTATACTGGCGCCGATTATTGTTGTTACAAATTGGGCAAAATGAGTAACTGGTCAAAAAATTTGAATCTAAGGAAAAAAACGAACGGAAACCTACCATTACCTGAAGGGTCAGCGGGTGGGGAACCCGGGAACAGTTATCGTGCAACAATAAAAAATCAAGGCAAAATGCCAATCCACTCGAGAGTATCGAAAAAATCCTTCCGGACTAACAATAAATAATCACGAGACTTGAGTCCGAGAGAGAGAGCGGTTCCATTACCCTACCCCGGTGATCTCAAACCCAGCCACCTAGGTACATCAAACAACTACCACTGGAATTATCTTGATAATTTATTCTTAATATTTTGTATCCATATATTTGATGCATTACTTTGAAGTTTTAGTATGTAAAAATTGCGATTTATGGTGTAATCCAAGTAAAAATAAAGTAGTTAATAAAAGTGGTACTTTAAAAATAAAAATTAAAAAATAGTTCCATTAGAATTAAAAAAAATAACAGTTATAATAATGGTAATAATAGTAAAATACCATCTTAAAAATGCATTATAAAATACCATATAAAAGTAAGTTTATAAAGTATAGTTAAAAAAATAGTGCCTGCAAAAGAGCAAATGCTTTAGTTAAAAAAATATAATGAATTAAAAGGTAACTTACCATCAAAACTGATGGCACTATTACGCAAAATTTAAGGAACACCCCCAAACACAGAGGTTCGTGCTATCACATTCAGCAGGAAGTGAAAAAAAATGAAGGCTTTCCGAATAACTCAAGTAGGTGTCCCCCCACGCATCTGCGCATAGAATTAAGTTATCACGCTTTGCCGGTCAACATCAATTTCTTACGGAAATATAAATCTTTACGAAATATTACACTTAAAAAGATATGTACTATCAAATGCAAAACTTAAAAACTTTTTTCTTATATTTACTACTAAATGAATGAAAGATCTAAAATTAAAGTATTTTTAATACAACACAAAAAAGAGTTGTTACAAAGTTTACTTATTTGAAGTCCTGAAACCGCGTTGGGTCCTGCGCTCGCTCATCGCGAGATAATAATTTTACTTCCTGACGGAAGTCCTGAACCTGTATGCGACCTAAATCGCAAGTCGCGATAACCCAGAGCGAAGGTAATAATCCTTTCATTATTTACACCGTTTACATCGCCCGTCACCAGAGAATTCAGAGGATAAAATAAATCCTGTATTAAAACATTCATTAAATAACGAAGCATGTAAAACGTTCAGTTCTCCTGACAGTCTGCACATTAAACAGTCCTGTAAACTAAAAGTTCATGAAGATTTAAATAACTTGCGCCGCCCCCGAGTTAAAAAAAAGTCACCAGGTAACTGCGCATCGCTAGCATACCCGACCTGTACGGAGTACCCCAGCTGTGAACGAATCACTCGTCCCTGATAGTATGTTCAATAAGAGAATATGTAGTATTAAATTTCCCGAGTATACATAAGTCCAACTAGTTCTAACTAGGACTTATTATAATTTCCCGTAATTAACGTTAAAAAGACTTCTGTTAGTTAGAAAATCCTTGTAAATGTTAGTTAGATACGTTAAAATTCCTTTCGTAAAAATCAAATGCAAAAGTTGCATTTATATGATACGAATACGATTTCTATTTTAAAAATAGTTATAAAGTATTGTAGAAATACAAGTCTTTTATGTCACTTTGAATTTATCGATTTTCTGAGTGACCTAGAAGCAGGTATATTAAAACCATACACCTATTTCTTATCGCTTTGAAAATACGTCCAACTCGAAATCACGTTATACTAAATGTATACAAGCAGCTGCTTTCTGCCGTTTTCTACCAGACAGGAATAGACTTAGATATTCTAATATTTTTAATTAACTTTCCTTTTCTTTTATTATAAGTTTTGTTATGAACGAATAAGTTCAAAAGTAAACATGTATTTAAAAATTACTATTAATTTTAATAAAATGCATAAACAAAAAGTTTAACTCGAGTAGGATTTGAACCTACGACATTTACTTTGCTATAGTACTGCTCGAACCAACCGTGATATCCAGATACAAGCACCAGTCGATGTAAATTTTGTCTTTAACATGTACTTTGCTAGAGAGTATACTCTCTAGCAAAGTACATGTTTTTATTTATATATTTATGTCATTGCTTGCGGGTAGGTTATCGGTCACTTTTGTTAACGTAACTTTTTTATTTTCACCTTGCCCTTGCAGAAATTTGTTTTCATGAATTTTCAAGTGTATTTGATTCAGCCAGTTAATTTAGAATTACTTGTCTACAAACTAATTTCTTTATATATGTAATTTATTGTAATTGTGCGAATGTATAAATCAAAATTAAAACGTATCATTATGCCTTTTTTAATTATAAGATGCCAAAACACATATTTTATATATTTTACTATAAATTCACTTATAATATGCATTTTTTGCTTAGATTGTACGGAAGCAAAGTTTTTGACAACCTTGATTCACATCGCTGCCAACTTAAAACTTGCTTTGAGTTATAACAAACACCTCGTTATTTTTAAACAGGCTTGTTCGAAATTAAAATTTGCACCTTTTATGTTAACGCTGCTTATTACTAAAGTTTAGTTTTAAAATAACTGTATTGTTTTGTTTGTTGAGAAAGGTATCGCAGGTGGTTCCTTTTTAACAAACGCGTATGGTTTTTTTGTTTTATTTTACTCATCCTGGGAGATTACAAATATAACTGTGTTGAAATAAACAATTTGTGCTTTTAACTAAGATTTATCAATAATTTACATCCAAATACATATATTACTACAAATTTAAGCGGTGTTGTTTCTTTCACGTTTGACTTTGTACGTGTGTACATTTAACCTGTATTCCCTTTCAGAATCACATACGCTTGGGTTTCAAAGTTCTCGTTTGTGTTGTTCGAGGCTTGCAAAAATACAGAAAATGTGGTGTCCCTTCTATCTTTGTCAACCCCACCCCTATGTATCTGAGTGCTGCTACGTCTGGTGCCGGAGATCTGTCGACTGAGCTACGGACAATTTCTTTTAACCTATGATTCAGCGTACTGTTGGATTACCGTCGCTTTGTGCACGTTACAAAATATTAAAGCTTTTCACGTTTAACTTTTTTTTTATAGTATTATATAGTATTTCAAATAAAACTCACCTTGTATAAGGATATCAAAAAGGTTTTTATAATAAACACTCTATCAAGGAGTGGATTTTGTGTTTTTATTTAAATGTGGACAGATAATTATATTTTATCTGTAAATGAGAATTTTAAAGGTACAACCAAAACGAAGACAATATTTGTTTAGGATTTGATCCGTAAATAGAATGTACGAAACGTTAAACAAAATTTTGTTATGAAAAAGAAAAACTGTTTGACATACTATTAATCAATTAACTTTGATATAATCAAGATTATCGCATTGCAGATGTTGGAATCTTACATAATATTAGAAATTCAATTAAAACATGCTGCTTATTTCATTCACGGTGTTTTTGCGCAGTGTACAAATACATCAGTAAAACACATTGTCACGTTTACCTTCTTTCAAGTAAGAGTTTGTTTTATTTGTAATTTAATTATTCCTTTAAAGTAAAGCGTAATAAAAGAAGCCATTATTTGATACATATTTCAAGAGGTAATTAGTAACCGGCAAACGTCCACCAACAACATCCATTAATCACCCCCATAATATAATAAATAACTTGCTGGACGATCCGCAAGATGTTGCTTGGGATTGCAGATTAAACAGAATTCACACAATTTGATTAATGCTGGGAGTTGCTTTATTTTAGATAATTCTATGGTAACTGCTCAAACTACAACATTTGCAAACATGGATAGCCAATCTTGCTGCAGGCGTTTATAATACATAAGTATACATAGTGCTTTTGATAAAATTTAAACAGGCTTTACAATTTGTACCTGTTCAGTCTGGTTAGTGATGTACAATAAGGTAAAAAATTAAATGTATATTAACTATACAAGTTAATCTAATTGTATCTACTTAAGAATAGTTTGCGGCTTTTAATACGCGATATATGACAATAAGGTTGAGAATTAGGTTCAACTTAACTTTACAAAGCAGCTTAAGGACAATTTAGCAACGCATTAAATGTATTCCAATGTCTAATTGATTGATTCCTCGAACGTGTAGATCTTTATGGTGCATTATGTACCCAACTACATCTCGTACCTACTAAATTCAATGTTTAATGGTATCTACAATTTTGATATACTAGTGCAATTGGATATTCCTAAACGATTTCAACCTTCTCATACGCGATCGCATCAACAATTTTTGAATGTGAAGTAATTAATCTTAGCAACAATACCAATACTCAATGAGTGAACGTATCTGGAAACCATTTTAATTTCCTACCATTGGCGCCAGAGGGGATTTCCCTGATTTCAAATTCTAATATCCATTTTTTGGGTAAATTTCGTTAGTTATGTATTTAAAAAAATGTATCCATTGTAAGCTAGTGATCAATGCGTAAAACTTTTCTAGTTTAATTTTTTATTTTAAGCGTACGATTTGTTTATATCTCAAATCCCTGATATATCACCACACTTTTTATATCTTTGTTTCCATTAGACCTATTGACATAATTTTTCTTAACACTGCCTCCGTCTCCGTCTCCGTCTCCGTCTCCGTCTCCGTCTCCGTCTCCGTCTCCGTCTCCGTCTCCTCTCCGTCGTCTCCGTCTCCTCTCCGTCTCGTCTCGTCTCCGTCTCCGTCTCCGTCTCCCGTCTCCGTCTCTGTCTCCGTCTGTCTCCGTTCTCCGTCTCCTC
>JARFJB010000009.1:257500-283816 GCA_036346205.1 Vesta saturnalis | reverse complement strand
CATAAGTTGTGAATTTATGGTAAGGTAAAGTGTTTGGGCTTGTTATTTAATCATTTTATTCCTGATCTGGACCCCGCCCATTTCCACTGTAGTTGGCTTGGCAACCCGCTTACCAATGTAAGCATACGCGACGCCTAGTGCGGATTGAACGAGTAACAGTGATGCTATATATATATATATATATATATATATATATATATATATATATATATATATATAAATTTTCTTTCCCTTTTTCTTTCTTCACTATGGTACGTGTGTTAATAGAAACGAACAACAAGTATCAATATTTTCCATATATTACGAATACGCTTGTATACATCATCAGTGGGATTTAAAAATAAAAATAACTAAAATTAATATTAAAAACTGATAACTATGACAAATAGTGTACAAGGTTACTATTGTAATTTTCTAACATATTATTATAATTATGGGTAAGCTTTCTAAATCTTTTTTACTGTAACAAGAAATTTTGTTATTAATTTTTATATGTAACATTTCTAAAATTAAACATTTCCTTAAATTTGATCCTACATCTAAAGTTTTTGTGTTATCATATTGAAAGATGTGGCCTAAATCCCTTAAAGGTTTAGCCAAAGCAGTACTATTAGGTTTAACTCGAACATCAGATTTATGTTGTGTTAATCTATCTTTTATAGGTTGTAAAGATGTTCCTATGTAAACTTTATCACAAGAACTACAAGGAATTTGGTAAATAGTATAAGTCATGTTATTTTTCGAAATTTTTGATTTTAATTTATACATCTGTTATTAATTTTTTAAGTGATTTATATATTAAACGTTTTTTATTGTTATAAGGAAGGGGTACAAAAGTAATTTTGTCATTTTCCTTAGATTTCTTATCCGTAGAAAAATTATTATAGAAAAAATTAATTTGTTGTTTAATTGTTTTCAAAATGAATCATTTTGGATAGATATTTTCAATAAATGCTTTAATAATGTTTTTGATATGTTTAGAATGAACATTTGGGTCTGCGATTTTCAAACATCTTCCAATAGTATTGATAATGATATTAATTTTGTAGCATAAAGGATGGTTAGGATAAAAATTTAAATACCTCCAGCTGTGTGTAGGTTTTTGAAACTAATCGATTAAGATGTCGTTATTTAAATATTTAAAATAAGTAGCCAGTAAACATAATTCTACTCCTTCAATAAACTGGTGAATGTAACTGTGTGTTGTTATTAAAGGAATGGGAATATTTGTGTATAAATAAATAACTTCCAAAGATACAATTAATTGTTTGTTACCCAAATATGTTTTCTTATTTTTTTCTTTATTATAGAATATTCCTTTTTATTCAAAATATTTTGTATTATTTTGCCAAAAATTTAGATAAATTATTTGTAGGTGAATTTATTGAAGATATGATTGGTCGAAGTGGTCGTTTTTCTGGAACATTAGGATATCTACATTTTAAATTATTAAATTCATTTTCCGATAATTTTCCTTGTTTGAACCAATTTTCAATTAATATGTTAACGCTACTTACAATTTCTTTGGTTGGGTTTTTTGCACAATCTTATATGGATTTATGTCACTTAAACGTTCCATGGTTTCATTTACGTATTCCTCTTTATTAAGTATTACGGTTATTTGCTCTTTACCTCCTTTTACTACTATGAGACCATTATTTAGATTTAAATTTTTTTTAGTGTCGTAATCGGTTTGTCTAAAAAAGTTATTAACTCTTTGTTCTTCAAATGTTTCTTTATAGTTCTTAACAGTCCATAAATTTTTAACAAACGTTTTTTTAATATTATTTTTATTATCGTCAGAAAATGATTTAATTGAATATTCCATATCTGTAATTGATTTAATTATGTGATATTTAATACTATCTATTAAACGAAAATTGAAATCAGTAGGAATCACTTTTCGCTGTAATTATTAATCCAATTATTATATTAATTTTATAATTAAAGTTATTGTCTTCTTTTAACTTTTCTCGTGATCCTCAACACCGTGCATTCATCGATCATCTTCAGCTCGTGATCCTCAACATCTTGCTTTCATCGGCCATCTTCAGCTTCCGGTGGTCATCGTGATCATCGGCATCTTGCATTCATTGGTCATCTTCAGCTCGTGATCCTCAACACCTTGAATTCATCGGTTATCTTCAGCTTCCTGCCATCATCGTCGTGATCCTCAACATCTGTTGGCCATCTTCAGCTAGCGATCTTGGAAATCTTGCTTCTAACGGTTATCTTCAACCTCCAGTGGTCATCCCCGATCCTCGACATGTTGCTTCTAATGGTCACCTTCAGCTTATGTAGTTTATCCTCAACCTATTATTTCGTTTCGGATGGTGAAAATCGTATGTCCCTACCTCTTTTACTTTGCGAGATATTAGTCATTTTTGAGTATGCCACAAACGTCATCTTTTTAAAGACGTGAGATAACGCCGAAACCGTGGACTGTAGGTAACATGTATGCTTAACAAAGTGCCCCTCAACTCCAACAGGAAATAAAAAAATGTAATAATATATAGAGTGCTGCGCAGTAAAAGTGGAACACCTTGTATACATAAAATATTTTTGTTATAGAGCTTGAAAAATAAGGTAAAGTTCGTTTTTATACCATCGATGGCCACGCGATAAAAATTGTAAAAACGAAATATTTTGTCAATAAATTGAATTATGTCCGATCTACAGCCTTAAACTAGCGCTGTGTGCGAAAAAACCTCTGTTTCAAAATAAATCGAGTTCAAAGCAACGTAAGTGACGTGTTGATGTGGAGTATGAGTCGTTTTAAGCTGAAGTATCCTCCAAGAAGTTATGTGAGTAGGTTAGCGTTAGAATCCAAGCTCAACACGTTCATATTGTTAAAAAGGTAGGTCTAACTCAATAACGTCATTACTTACCTTTATAATTTGCCATGAAAATCATTTTTGGACCACCAAAACTGGTTTTTCTTGCAAAAATTTCGTTAGTTTATGTTTGTCGGTTACGCCTTTTTGTAATTGAAATTGAGAGTGGGGGTAAGTAACATTTCCCTCCGTTAACTAAATACAGGCTTTAATTAGATTTTTTAGTACAATATTACAAGATGTCAATAAAATGTTATACGATGTTGAGGCTACCAGTACCTATTTTAGAAATTCGCATTACATTTTCCCTCAAATTTGGCTGTTCGATTAAAACTTGTTTTTAAATTATTATCTTCAAGATGTCATTTACGCCCTCATTCTCTCTAATTTTTTTAGATGGCTTCTCGTGGGCAAAAAATTAGGGATATAGCTTTAGCAACGTCAAAGCAAAATGAAACTGAAAGCTTCATCCACCCTCAGCTAGAAGAAGCTTTGCTGCACGATTTTATTATAGAATAACTTTTTAAATCACCTACTATTGACTATTTTCGGGATATTGAAATGTGCCAGCAAACCGATACAACCAATCCAGAAATAGCCATTAAGAAGAAACTGACATCTATTGTAGATTAATCAGACAGTGATAATATTATAGAGTTAAATAATTCCGTGATTAATAATGCAAACAATCAAAAGTCTGTTATTTTAGGCGACGTACAAGCTATGGGAAACAGAAATTAACTAAGTGATAGAACTACTTTTAATTGGATTATACATTAGTCAGGCGGTGACAATAACATAGAATTTAATAATAACGTACTTAATGAATAAATCCAAGTGGCTGTAATTTTGAGCGATGAGCAAGCTATGGGAAGTAGAAATGAAGAAAATAATGACGAAGCTACGTGTAATAATGGTCCCGAATCTGACGGTTTATCCGAAGATTGTAGTGCGATAACTAGCAAGGCTTCAAGCGAATCAGATGAAGTAGATTGCAAACGAGGAAAGAAACGCCCCAAAAAACCTAGAAAATTAGAAACAAATAAAAAATTAACACAATCTGGAAAATAATATCTAACTTACAAGAGTGAAGAAGTTCAAGAGAAAAGAGTATCATCAAACGCATGCTACAATAAAAAATGTGTTAATGAATGCAATACGTTTGCGGAGTATGAAAGAAAACAGGTTTTTCAGTTTTCTTTGGAAATTGAACAATAATTTAGAAAAAAAAGTTTTATAAATGGATGGGTAAATATTGTTCCCATTAAAAGGAAAAGAACCTTAATTCAAGATTCTAGAAGAAGTTTGACTTATCAGTATTTCTTAATGAAAGGTGAGGTACAGAAATGAGTGTGTCTGCAATTTTTTTTAAACACTTTGAATGTAACTAAAAAGCTAAAAGTGCAGTACAAGGAAAGCGAGAGCAAAACAATGACAGAAGGGATACTACTCACGCACCCAAGCACAAAGCAACGCCAGATCAAATGACTGAGTCTCCCAGCGGTACCATCACACTATTGTCGTCGATCCACCAATAAGTTATACTTGCCGACCAAAACAAAAAGTATTTCAAATCTACACAGGATTTAGGCCTTAAATGTTCAAAAGCAGGGAAACAGACCTTTAGGAATTACAGCCTTCAGAATTTTTTCTTATAATACATATAACATTGGTATACACGTTCCAAAAAGAATAAGTGTGTCCAATGTGAACGTTTTAAAAACTTAAAGGAAGAAAAACCACTATTTGAATAATCAAATAAGTAAAGATCGCGCTAAGGAATTGTTTTTGGATTTATTGTGGTGTCATTCGATTTACAAAAAATACTCATAGACCAAATATGATGATTGGTTTTTCTAGAAAATGTGCGTTGTGTAATTTTACCGTATATGAGAGTAAACCACAGAATCGATTTGACTACGTCTAGGGAGAGAGAAATGGTAGAAGGGGTGCAAACGAAATAAGCAGCAATTTATTTTTGTAATTAAATGAACTTGATAAATGTGGCAATTACCAGTCAGTGTCGCTATTTTGCGACAACTGCCCAGGGCAAAATAAAAATAGATACGTGGTGACTTTTTTCCTTAAAAACGCAGTATCTATCACTGCCGTAACTATTACCTATTTAGTATCGGGACACGCATATATGTCCGTGGACAGTGTTCATGCCGTAATAGAGAAATATATTACTCGTATGAATATTCAGACCCTTTGAGTGGTACACTGTAACAACTCTTTTTTAGTGTTGTATAAAATATACCTCAATTTAGGATCTTTCCTTCATTTAGTTCTAAATACAAGAAAATTTTAAATAATGAGATATTGATATGAGGTAGGCAACTTAATTTGCATATCTTCATAGTACATACTTTTGTAAAGATTTATATTTCCTACTTTCAATTTGAATTCATTTCTTATCTTATAAGTAACGCGTTTGCGTTAAGTTATTCTGCTGATATCTTGTGCGCATGACCTCTTCATCTACTTCTTTATTTCATCATTACATTTAATTCAATAAACATAGTCTGTATATTGTTATTTTTTACATTTTTGTAAAGTCGGTTTAATTGTCTCGATAATTTAAAAAAAGACAATTTGGCGCCCGAGATAACTTCATTCATTTTTTACAATCTTTATTATTCATGGTAAGTGGTAATTAAGCAAATCATTTTATTTGAACCCACCCAAATTAATCACCGACTGAGTCTAAGGCACAATTATAAGTGGTGTAAGGTATGTATTTTTTGGAGAACTAATTATTTCATTAACTTTATAATTATAACTTATTATTTTAAAATTCTGTATACCATGCACCTATTCACACACTTTCTTTACAACACGATAATAAGAAATACGAGAAGGCAACCCAAACCTTATGAAGTGATTTCCGTAAACTTTAAGGACGTCTTAAACTGGAAGTCCCTCGCCTTTCCAGACAAATAAAAACCGCCGAGGGATTAGAAATTAAAATTTCGGATATTAGACGTGCTAATTTCTCAAAAATGATTTAAAACTATAAATTTCTCCATGAGTCATGACTCATGACAACAGTACTTATCACAAAACTCAATGGTCACTCAGAAAAATAGATGTAATTCCAAAAGTGTATAGTCGTAGTTGCCAATAAATAAAAAAAAAACTGTAAAATCTTGTAGATCTTTGCAAGAATTTAAGTATTAAAAAAGACTACCACACTGAATACTTTGCTCTGATTACAATTTCCAACGTAACAAAAAATGCAAGGTTGTTTGTCAGTCATTTAGTTTTTAAGGCTACCATTAAACGGAATTGGTTAGTATTTAGCTACTAAGTTTGATTTAGTTTAAATACTATTATTTTTCAGTTTTTTCCTACAGGTTACAAAAGCTCTATTTTTGCTTAAATATCGTTTATTCGAATTGTTGCAATTTTTCTACGTTAGTTTTACTTCCACATCCAATGTATCGCTAATTTTATTTGCTCAATTGCTTTAAAATGTACGAAAACGTCTAAAACAAAATTTGAACAAAAAAAACTGTTGTCTGTGTGTGTGTGTGTGTGTGTGTGTGTGTGTGTGCGTGAGTGCGTGTGCGTGTGTGCGTGTGTGCGTGTGTGCGTGTGTGCGTGTGTGCGTGTGTGCGTGTGTGCGTGTGTGCGTGTGTGCGTGTGTGCGTGTGCGTGGTGTGTGTGTGTGTGTGTGCGTGTGCGCGTGTGCGCGTGGGCGGGTGGGCACGTGTGCGCATGTGCGCGTGTGCGCGTTTGCGCGTGTGCGCGTGTACGCGTGTGCGCGTGTGCGCGTGTGGGCGTGTGCGCGTGTGCGCGTGTGCGCGTGTGCGCGTGTGCGTGTGTGCGTGTGTGCGTGTGTGCGTGTGTGCGTGTGTGCGTGTGTGCGTGTGTGCATGTGGGCGTGTGCGTGTGCGTGTGGGTGCGCGTGCGCGTGCGCGTGCGCGCGCGAGCGTGTGCGTGTGCGTGTGCGTGTGCGTGTGCGTGTGCGTGTGCGTGTGCGTGTGCGTGTGCGTGTGCGTGTGCGTGTGCGTGTGCGTGTGCGTGTGCGTGTGCGTGTGCGTGTGCGTGTGCGTGTGCGTGGGCGTGGGCGTGAGCGTGCGCGTGCGCTTGCGCTTGCGCTTGCGCTTGAGCGTGCGCGTGCGCGTGAGCGTGCGCGTGCGCTTGCGCTTGCGCGTGCGCGTGCCCGTGCCCGTGCCCGTGCCCGTGCCCGTGCCGTGCCCGTGCCCGTGCCCGTGTCCGTGTCCGTGTCCGTGTCCGTGTCCGTGTCCGTGTCCGTGTCCGTGTCCGTGTCCGTGTCCGTGTCCGTGCCCGTGCCCGTGTCCGTGTCGTGTCCGTGTCCGTGTCCGTGTCCGTGTCCGTGTCCGTGTCCGTGTCCGTGTCCGTGTCCGTGTTCGTGTCCGTGCGTGTGCGCGTGCGCATGCTCGTGCGCTTGCGCTTGCGCTTGCGCTTGAGCGTGCGCGTGCGCGTGCGCGTGGGTGTGCGTGTGCGTGTACGTGAGCATGTGCGTGTGCGTGTGCGTGTGCGTGTGGGTGTGCGAGCGCGTGTGTGTGTGCGCGCGTGTATGCGTGTGCGCGTTTGCGCGTGTGTGCGTGTGTGCGCGTGAGCGTGTTTGCGTTTGTGCGTGTTTGTGTGTGCTCGTGTGCGCATGTGTTCGTGTGCGAGGGTGCACTGGCGCGCGTGTTCACGTGTCCGCGTGTTTGCACGTGTTCGCGCCTGCGCGAGTGCGCGTCTGCGCGTCTGCGTGTGTGTTTATGTGTGTGTGTGTGTGTGTGTGTGTGTGTGTGTGTGTGTGTGTGTGTGTGTGTGTGTGTGTGTGTGTGCGATTTTGCAGTTAAAGTTGTTTTTATTTGGCTTAGAGCTGGTTAAATTTTGGGAGAACAGCGGCGGTCAGGGTGCGTTTATGAGGGGCAGTTTTTATCTTTTTATCAAATATTTCTGGACAGCTGCATGTTTCAAAGGTATAAAAATACCTAGATATAGTTCCATGCAATTTTTGATATGTCGCTTAATCTAATGGCAAAAACTCCTGAGGTAGATTTTAAATGTCCCAACGCTTTTTTGAATTTTTATATATTGCTGAATTTACTCTATTTGGTTGATACACATTGTATATAGAGGGTGTTTAGGAAGTGATTGCTGAATTTATTGTGCGAAGGTAGTCCCTATAAATGTGGGTCGAAGTATCATCGTTTCCGAGACTCATTTTTTGTATTTGTTATATTTATTGATTAATTCAGATATTTATTCACTCGAAACTTTTAAACGCTTTGGAGGGATCATTGTGCATTTTTGGGGTGATCCGAATATTTTTGCTTGCACCATTGGCGTTCTCTCGATAATGCTTCAACTTTTTAATAAAAAAGATTGGCGTGCCACTGACTTTTTGCCGATTTCATATTTTTGTAGAAATCGCCCATCAATTCTGGATTAATTTGGTCTCTTGAATTTTTTTGCATGGTGCGCCGTTTTTGAGCAATAAAATAAAACATTTTTTATTGCATGACACAAGATTTGATCACCTTCACTAACGTTTAACCGAAAATGGTATACTTATGAAGTGTACTGCTAACTGTGGGCGCCCTCGAGGAGTACGAACTGTGTAACTAGAAGAATCAGTTCTCGATATAGTTTCGGAGTCACTTGAAACAAGTACTCGAAAGATTGCTATCATATTGAGTGTAAGCAACTTCACCGTATTTAAAATTGTAAAATAGCAGCAATTGTATACGCTGCATATTCAGCATCTGCAGGCGCTACTATCCCGAAACTTCTCACCACGTCTACTTAAAATCCTAATTTTTTAAATGGCGTTTTGTTCACTGACGAAGCAAGTTTTGCCAGAGACGCTGTAGGACATTTTCATAACAATCACTTATGGGCTGATGAAAATCTACGTGGAATCTTTCAAGCTCATTTTTAACATCAATTTTCAGTAAACGTGTGGCTCGGAGTACTTGATGATCATTTGATTGGGTCACATTTCCCCCTATTACGATTAAATGTCGGAACCTATCATCATTTCCTACAGGAAGAGTTACCTGAAATTCTTAAAGAAATTTCTCTTTACCTCAGACATAGTTTATGGTTTATACACGATGGTGCTCCAGCCCATTTTAGCATTAATATACGTCGTCACTTAGATACAGTATATACAAATCGTTGGATAGGCAGGGGAGATACGCCACATTGGCCAGCTCGCTCTGATGAATTAAAACCCTTAGACTTCTGCATTTGTGGTTTTTTCTGGTCATTAGACCTTAGGCATCGAATTACAGCCGATTGTGACACAATAAGAAATACAGTAGTAAAATTTCAACGAATAAGATAGTCACTGAGGCGAAGAGTTGACTTTTGTATCACGTGTGAGGGAGGTCATTTTGAACATCTGTCGTAGGTTTGCGCCTTTGTCAATTATTTGCGTGCCTGCTAAAGTGTTTGAACGATCAACGTGTCTAATCTACTTAACTGGACTGAATATGTGTATGAAGCTTTTAATAAAGGTCACCAAGTTGATGTTATTTACACAGACTTCGAAAAAGCGTTTGAATATAAGAGGATTTATTAATTCAGTGATGAAGTTTATTTATTCTTATTTAACCAACAGGCAGCAGTATGTTTTGTGTAATGGCTATACGTCCGTTAGCTTCGTTGCTACATCTGGAGTGCCTCAGGGTTAAAATTTAGGTCCGTTGCTGTTTTTCAATTTTTGCAAATGATTTGATGGAGAAATTAATTTTTGCGGATGACCTTAAAATATATGTGACGGTCGAACAATACCAAGATTGTAAGTCACTGCAGCATGATATAGGCAATGTTCTTAAGTGGTGTGGTGCTAACAGATTATCTCTTAATATAAGTGTTGTGTTGTTAGTTTTAGTAAAAAAGTAATTATGGAATTTGACTATTACATGAACACAAGTAAGCTACAGCGTAGATATGAAATAATTGACTTTGGAGTTACATTTGACACAAAGTTCAATTTTAACTCTTATATCTGTAACACTGGTAGCAAAGCAAATAAAGTTTTAGGGTGTGTTAAACGTTACTCACGGTCATTTAATAATGTAAATACTATTGTAAAATTGTACTATGCGTTAATAAGACCTATACTTAAATATGCGATTTGGTGTGGTATCCAAGGCCAAAATACCATGTAAAATAATTAGAAAATGTTCAAATCAAATATGAAAAATTTATCTAAAATGTATCTTTATAAAATCATTAACAATATGGTTGATCACCCTGAATCAGTTGGCTTGAGAAACAGTAATACTTTTTATTTACCTGTGAGAACAACTAATTATGCAACAAACTCACCTATGTATAGAATATGTACCATGTTCAACTTAATATAGAGAAGCAGATATTGAGATTTTTGCAATAAATTGTAATCTATCTAAAAAAGAGTAGTATTGGTATTGCAACATTGAGAGATATGTAAAATACTTATCTTCTTTGGGATTTTTAATGGTGTATTTTAAATCATACAATCTAAACGTTTCGATAACACTTACATTTATCTTCGTCAGTGGTAATATCTGGTAAAATTGTTAAAGATGTAAACAATTTTGTCAAAGTTGAAAAATTAAAACATAAACATCAGCCTGCTATCAACGTAACAGTTTGAGAAACGTATAAAACCAACTGTAAAATTAAATTTTAGTAAAGAATAACTAGATCGTTAGAGTCAGTATCGTTGAAGTAATAATAAAATAAATAAAAGATCAAAATTTAAACACTGTGTCTCGGAAACGAAGCATATTTCGACCTGCGTTTATAAGAATCTTTTTCACAAAATAACTTTGGCGAAGACCTCCTAAAATCAATCGAATTTATTTACAAACACCCTATATATTGCTTTTGTGTAGTTTTAAATATTTTAGGTCTCTAGAGATAATCTACCGAGATATAGAAATATCCAAATAACTTCACCCAGTGGTATAGTTTTAAAAGTAGTTGTAGGTCCCTGTAATTGTTATGGCGGAAAAACTTGAAATTTGAAATAGTATTCTAATAATCGAGGCTAGATTCCATCTCGCAATATTATGGTGGGAAATTTGAAATAGTGTTCTAATAATGGGACCCTCATACTGTCTCATACTCAGGACTCAGTTCAATTTTTTTCATTATCTGAATAAAGATTAATTCTATAAGAAAAAGTGTAGACGTATTTTCTAAAGAAAATTTAATTTTACATGAATTTTCTTTCTAAAATTTTTTAAACAAAAGCGAAATAAATGTAAAAATTAAATAAACATGATTAAAAATGCTGAACCTGTATCATCGATATTTTTATAGAAGCGGGCGGCTTTGGATTTTTTTTTACGATAACGTGTTTATGTCTATTAACCTCTATCTGACATGAAGTTTTAAACGTCATTCTGACATAGATTATTACTTTTATTTTTACAATTTTGCCAGATTTCGTTATGAACGTATACAAAAGAGGTTGGAGTTATCCTAAAAAAATTGATATTAAAATTATTTCGTTTACTTTGATTTAAGTTAGCATCTAGATGTCTATTACCTGCGAACGCCCTTAACTATTTTGTTTCAGTTATATTTGTGCATTTTTTATATGGTACTCTAAATTGTTTGTAAAACACTAAAAATATGTAAAAAAAAAATGTTTGAAAATGCTTAACATTGAATTTGACCCGTAATCATATGGACCCGTGGGCATTCTAAGAATAAATGTATTAAATTTCATAACAGATAAGACAAGAGAATAAATGTATTTTTATTGAACAAAAGGAACTATAAAAATGAAAATAAGTAAATTTAACTTATTATAAAGACAAAATTTACATCGATTGGGGCTTGAACCTTGATGGCGCAGTTGGTTAGCGCGGTACTCTAGCAAAGTACAGGTCATAGGTTCCAATCCTACTCGAGGTAAACTTTTTATTTATGTATTTAATAAAATTAATAATAATTCTTAAGTAAATTTAACGTTTATTGTGATAATTCATAAAACATGGAATACATAATCCGACGTTACATTTTGTGCACAGAGTTCTGACTTTACTCTTACAGCTTTCTAAACCATATCTTCGTCTCTGTCAATCCTTAGTGGAGTCTATCAAATGTCTAACGTTATCATAACGTATATCAGGAATTACTTTTCGCGAGTTAGATAGAGGGGTTTGATTTGGTCCTGGCCGTAAAGTAACAGTTTGATGTTTCGTCAAATATCCTTGAACTAAGTACGCCTAAATGTTAATTGTGACATTTTTGGGTCCTGATGGCGACACATCAACCAAGAATTATTGACGCACAAATCAATAATCCATGTAAAGGTATTCCACCACCATGTTTTTCCTCGTATATTGATTCTATGTTCTGTCAGATTTCGATCCATTTGGTCTGTTCCCTCCATATACTCATTATATTTGCCTATAACAAACGGCCGTGGAACTTGAATATTCTTATGCTGTACCTTCGAATATCTCTTTACAGGACATACAGGTTCAACGCCATGACATGTTGAGACTAAGGACCTAAGGACACAACATAGTTGTCTTTCCATCTAACGAAAAATATCCCTGATTCTCTTTCTATTGCATTAAAGAATTGTCCTCTGTTTTTTAATAATCGTTGATCAAGTACCTCTGCAAAGACCTTTCTTACCATTAGGTTTAGTTTTCGTTTCTTGCTTCTTTCCTTGACAAGTTTCTTCGATTTTGCCAAAGGAGTATTCGGTTTTGCTTCCCTTATTTCTAATTTGGGAATTCTGTTACTTCTTATTGTTCAAGTAGCTTGATAACCTTCAAATCTAAGGAAACCAAACAAGTTTACTGAAGTAAATAAGTTGTCGAAATAAAAATGGTACGCAAATTTTTGTGCGGAAATTCACTTAAAAGTTTTACAAAGGAAAAGTCAGCCTTTCCACAACTTGTGCTATAAGCATCAGGAATTGTTGCATTTTTCCTTGATACAAATCGAAAGTCACGCAATAGCCATCTTTTGTATTAATACACCAGGCCTTATAGTCAAGCCTTATCGGTTTGCCTTGAATTGTTTGGAGCTTTCCAAAATACTTTATCATGCTTTCGTCGAAACTTAAATTTTCTTCCGGCACAAAAAGCTCCAGGAATCTTGCTTTAATCATGTTCATTATAGGTCTGATCTTCGCAAACTTGTCAGTCATATCAAGTTTAGTATTGTCAGAACAGTGAATAAACTTCATGATTGATAGGAATCTGTTTTTCCGCATAGCTCTCGATACCAAGTCTTCGGACTTCTCCCAATAGTGACGTTTCGATGGTACTGAATTGTAACCACTCAAAATCAGAATTCCTATGAAGCATTTAATTCCATCCACCGTAATATTTTGGTTCTCTTGATTTTTAAAAGCTGTATATTTAGTGGTTTCGTGAGCCAAGTGTTCAATAATCTCATTGGTAAAAAAGCATTCAAACATCTCAATAGTGGTTTTGTTTTTCTAAAGTTCACAATTCGGCGCAGGAAAATTATCTTTTACAGATTTTATTACATAACCTTGAATATATTCAATGCTTTGTAAGTTTTCTATTTGGTAATCCAACCAAGAACTAATAAATGTTGGAGTATTATTTACATTTCGTTGGTCAATACTTTCAGAAAAAGTAACTTAATTATTAATCTTTTTTACAACTGAAGAAGTACTGGACCTGGTGTAAACCGATGAGATGAGGATGGAACGGCTGAAGGAATACATGAAAGTTCTTGAGTAGCATCATCTGAATTACCTCCAATACGACCGTTAGCAAAAACTAGCTCTACAGGTGCTAAAAGTTGTTTACCAGGTAAATGTTCCAAAGTTCCGCCTTCATCCTCGTCTCCGGATTTTTAATCGGTAAGTATACTACTTGGTGTAGGTTCAAAAAATATCTTTTCTGGGGTTTCATTTTCATCATCTTCTAAGAAAACCTCTATTGCTTCTTGTAGAGAAAAACCGGGCCTGAAACCAAAGAGAAGTTTAAATGCCCACGGGGTCCATATGACCAAGATTTACGCTTCCTAGAAACTTGTGAACACATTGCCATCCCCTCTCTTTAAACACAAATGTACCTGAGATGCTGGAAAATACGGCGTACTTATTTGGACCCCAGGGGCGGTCCCAAGTTAACCTCTGTCTGTCATGAAGTTTTTTGTAATGAACCAGAGGTTGCATAATTATCCTAAAAAAATGTTATTAAAATTATTTAATTTCTTTTAATTTCCATTTTGTAAGTTGCAAGGTCGTGTGATGTTCCAAACCAGATATCTTTGTATGTAAATGTCGTGGAAAGAATTTGATTTAAAGCAAAAACTACAGATTCAACGCCAAGGTAATATAAATATGAAATAAATTTAAATGAAAGAAAATGTAAATTATTCATCAATTATATTAGAAACATAATTTTACCTTTGTAATTTTAATTTATGTAAGTAAACAAAGTTTGATATTTAAACAGGAAAATTGAAATCAGATGCTACTAAAAATGTTTTTGATCTTACTAGGTTTCGTGGTAATAGTAAAGGTGGATGTTGCGATTTTACGTAAGACTTTTTTATATTGTTTCAAATGGTTATAAATGTTCTATTTTAGCCAGTTATATTCCACAATGCTATATAAACGATTCAGATTTAAATAACTGTATATTAAATGCCGGTAATTCTGTAAAACAATACGTTAGAAATGGTATAAAAGAAATTAGTTTACCATCCCATGATCCTTTCATATTTCCCGGCCTACATGCTACTCACACTTCACCAGTTTCCCATTTTTTTTCAACTTTATCCAATATAACGTTTATTGGATTACACAATTACGAGTTAACTAAAATAGAGTAAGTTTAAAAAATCTAGTATTCTGGTATGACTTTAATTTTTCAGATTTGATCCAGAGGAACGTATCTTTAACGCAAATTTTGTACTGCCTTATTGGACAATCTTCACTGAAGTTGTAGTTAGTGGTAATCTATTGCTAATACCAATAAACGGTGTTGGTACAGCGTTTGGTAATATATCACGAACTGATGGTGAATTTAGAATTAAACAAGGACACGGTTGTGAAAAGTTAGATTTAGAATTTAAGCTTAAAATGTCGGATGTAAGTGTATATCTAAGCGGAGTACCGCAGGAAGGTAAATTTTAACAAACTTAAAATTTAGTTACGATAAAATTCATTTTGCAGAGATAACAAACATTATCTTCAACAGTGTCTCTAAAATATTTGCGCAGGAAGTGTCACTGTTTTGGTCAAGCATTATTGAGACAATAGCGCATACATATTTAAAAAATGCTTGCATGGAGCTTTCTTTAAGTGACTTGTTTCGATTCTAACTGCGATACGATAATAAATAATAATGATTATATAATGTACGAGCAAAATCAAGCAACACTAATAACGTTCAATGCGCTCTGTGAGTGGATACCTTTCTGTTCGTTTGCACTGGTAAAAATATTCTTGTAAGCTTACTGGAGGATTTTCTCCTCTACCATATTTGGCAATAAATACCTAAGATTCACAATAACAATCAATAAATAGTATAAATAACAAAATGTATCCAGTAACATTACCGAGCCTATTTATATTCCTATTAAGTTATACATTACTACATACTAATGATACAATTTTAACGCACCAGTGTAAAATTGTATGATTCTGTATATACAGGGCAACAATTGCGAGTATTATGCTTACAAAATAAAAAATCTGTAGCGATGACCTCAGAGTGTGTTGAATCTTAATTATTAAGTTTTTCTTTTCGTTATCACTCACAATACATTCAACAAATCTAATAATCTTACAACCTCGACAATCTAAATAATCTCGATAACCGCAATAATCTAGCTATCCTAGAAAATGTCGATGATCTCGACAATCCGGATAATCTCCATAATCTCGAAAATCACGAAATTCTCGATAACATCGACAATCTGAATATTCTCGATAATCTCGGCAATCTCCATAATATCGATAATCTCGATATTCTCGATAATCCCAATAATCTCGATAATCTCGATAATCTCGATAATCTAGATAATCTGGATAATCTCGATAATCTCGATAATCTCGATAACCTCGATAATCTCGATAATCTCGATACTCTCGATAATCTCGATAATCTCGATAATCTCGATAATCTCGATAATCTTGATAATTTCGATAATCTAGATAATCTCGATTATCTCGACAATCTCGATGATCTCGATAATCTCGATAATCTCGATAATCTCGATAATCTCGATGATCTCGATAATCTCGATAATCTCGATAATCTCGATGATCTCGATAATCTCAATAATATCGATAACCGCAATAATCTAGCTATCCTAGAAAATGTCGATGATCTCGACAATCCGGATAATCTCCATAATCTCGAAAATCACGAAATTCTCGATAACATCGACAGCACACACACAGCACACAGCACACAGCACACACAACAGCACAGCAAACAGCACAGCACACAGCACACAGCACACACACAGCACACAGCACACAGCACACACAGCACACAGCACACAACACACACACACAGCACACAGCACACAGCACACAGCACACAGCACACAAAACACAGCACACACAGCACACAGCACACAGCACACAGCACACAGCACACAGCACGCAGGCAGGCACGCACGCACGCACGCACGCACACACGCACGCACGCACGCTCGCTCGCCACACACACGCACGTACGCACCACGCACAGCACGCACACACCACACACACACACACACACACACACACACACACACACACACACACACACACACACACACACACACACACACACACACACTTAATCCAATTAACCCATTATTTAATATTCAAATAAATCTAAATCTTTTTTTTTACACCAGAAATAACCACATTTCATGATTGTAATTACCATTGTGATGACCATTAGAATGGTTAGTTGTTGGGGTTTCTTTCTGAAAATTATAGTTTAGCCGGGCCAGTTTAGCTACTGCATTAACACTTAAAGGGATAAATTGTATAGACATTCACAAATAGCTAATGTAATACATTGTGAGTTGAAGGAAAACATTAGTGATTTTCTTCAAGAAATAAAAAGTGTTTAGGCAGATTAGAAGTTAATACAACGAATATTTTGTTTTTAGTGTTCGATTGTGAGACGCGTGACCTAAGAGACCTGTAGGTTACCATTTATGCTAACGAAATAAAAGTTTGTGAAATTTATTTTAAACATCATCGTCGAGATTGAATGAGTGCAAGCATTAGCAATACCAAGGCGATTGAATGAAGGCATATAAAAATATTAATGTGTATATATATGGAAGTAACCATTACTTTATTGTGGTAAACGTTTTGAAGGGCAAACATCACAGTATGGGACGATGTGTTGTTAGGCTGAAGAGGCGCTATCCCCTGACGCGTGTGGACTGTAGCCGAGTGCGTGGGCGGATATGGCTACATCTCGCGTTTGTGCTTAGTGCATCTAAGAATTTTCAAAAAGATTACTTGAGGCAGACCATATGGACCACATTTAAAGTAACGGTAAATGGTCAATGAATATGATAAGTAAGGATTAGCTTTAAGAGTTTTATTGAAGCAAAACAAGTTCGATTACCCCTTAAGTATACATTTTTTTTAGTGTTATTGTTGCATTAAGTCGGCTCGTTTATTAAAAAGGTAATCGAACTTTAATTATTTTGTTGTGTTTTTAAAAACGGGAAATTTTGGTCATGCGTATTTCTGGGTGGCTTTTGTTAACCACGCCATTGTATATCACTTATATGCAGAATTTGTCAATATACATCCACTGTTTATTTTACTTTGTCATTTATTAGTGTCAATTCTGTGCCTAACTGGTTACACTTTCTGATAAGCGAAATTTTACTTTGCATATTTTCGAATTTAAGGATCGATTGGAAATTGCGTAATGATCCAGATAGATCAAAAAGTTTGATTTTAGCTTTGAAATATTAAAGCAGGACACTACTAACAAAGTACTTATTTGTCTTTCACTATTCAGCCTACATTACTATTTTAGAGTATTAAAGTTTAAACATATTACTGAATGTCTAAATACGATTTTAAAGATAAAGTATCAATAAAACATAAAAATTTTATTGATGATACAAGCGCTAATCATTCTAATGTTGAATTATTCAGCAATTAACGAGCATTGTTTTTTTTTAACCGATTTTGTTTAGAGTTTTCTAAATTGAGTACATTTATTTAATTCTAAGTTTTATAACAGTTAGAAATATAAATTTATATATGTACGAGAGACAGTTTAAGAACTTGATAGTTAACGTTTTATGTTTATGAATTGGAGTTTCTATTTATAGAGGGTGTGTTCAGTGAGTTATAACAACCCGTGCATCACTAAATTCAATAAAGTTTTGGGTTGACTTGTTCGGGAGTGTGTTTGACTTTGAGAAGTTAGTGTATGAATTTAATCAGTAGGCAGCAATCCTGTCTTCCACAGTCACATAGGATTAATTCACCATCCCGCCTAAGACGATTTATTCTAGCAAAATTTAAGATTATGGAGGCGCCAAGATATATATATATATATATATATATATATATATATATATATATATATATATATATATAAATTTTCTTTCTTCACTATGGTACGTGTGTTAATAAAACGAACAAGTATCAATATTTTCCATATATTACGAATACGGTTGTATACATCATCAGTGGGATTTAAAAATAAAAAGAACCAAAATTAATATTAAAAACTGATAACTATGACAAATAGTGTACAAGGTTACTATTGTAAGTTTTCTAACATATTATTATAATTTATGGGTAAGCTTTCTAAATCTTTTTTACTGTAACAAGAAATTTTGTTATTAATTTTTATATGTAACATTTCTAAAATTAAACATTTCTTTAAATTTGATTCTACATCTAAAGTTTTTGTGTTATCATATTGAAAGATGTGGCCTAAATCGTTCAAAGGTTTAGCCAAAGCAGTACTATTAGGTTTAACTCGAACATCAGATTTATGTTGTGTTAATCTATTTTTTAAAGGTTGTAAAGATGTTCCTATGTAAACTTTATCACAAGAACTACAAGGAATTTGGTAAATAGTGTAAGTTATGTTATTTTTCGAAATTTTTGATTTTAAGGGGGTAGTTATAAGGAAGGGGTGCAAAAGTAATTTTGTCATTTTCCTTAGATTTCTTATCCGTAGAAAAATTATTATAAAAAAAATGAATTTGTTGTTTAATTGTTTTCAAAATGAATGATTTTGGATAGTTATTTTCAATAAATGCTTTAATAATGTTTAGAATGAAAATTTGGGTCTGCGATTTTCAAACATCTTCCAATAGTATTGATATTGATATTAATTTTGTAGCCTACAGGATGGTTAGGGTAAAAATTTAAATACCTCCAGCTGTGTGTAGGCTTTTGAAACTAATCGATTAAGAATTGGTTATTTCAATATTTAAATATTTAAAATAAGTAGTCGGTGAACACAATTCTACACCTTCAATAAACTGGTGAATGTAACTGTGTGTTGTTATTAAAGGAATGGGAATATTTGTGTATAAAGAAATAACATCCAAAGATACAATTAATTGTTCGTTACCCAAATTTGTTTTCTTAATTTTTTCTTTAAATTCTATCGAGTTTATTATAGAATATTCCTTTTTATTCAAAATATTTTGTATTATTTTGCCAAAAATTTAGATAAATTGTATGTAGGTGAATTTATTGAAGATATGATTGGTCGAAGTGGCCGTTTTTCTGGAACATTAGGATATCTACATTTGAAATTATTAAATTCATTTTCCGATAATTTTCCTTGTTTGAACCAATTTTCAATTAATATGTTAACACTGCTTACAATCTCTTTGGTTGGGTCTTTTTGTGCAATCTTATACGTATTTATGACACTTAAAAGTTCCATGGCTTTATTTAAGTATTCCTCTTTATTAAGTCTTACGGTTACTTGCTCTTTATCTCCTTTTACTACTATGAGACCATTATTTAGATTTAAATTTTTTTTAGTGTCGTAATCGGTTTGTCTAAAAAAGTTATTAACCCTTTGTTCTTCAAATGTTTCTTTATAGTTCTTAACAGTGCATAAATTTTTAACAAACGTTTCTCTAATATTATTTTTATTATCGTCAGAAAATGATTTAATTGAATATTCCATATTTGTAATTGATTTAATTATGTGATATTTAATACTATCTATTAAACGAAAATTGAAACCTCCTTCCAAACTTAAATAATATAAAATATCAGTAGGAATCACTTTTCGCTGTAATTATTAATCCAATTATTATATTAATTTTATAATTAAAGTTATATTCTTCTTTTAACTTTTCTCGTGATCCTCAACACCGTGCATTCATCGGTCATCTTCAGCTTGTGGTAGTCATCCTCGATCCTCAGCATCTTGCGTTCATTGGTCTTCTTCAGCTTGTGATCCTCAACATCTTGCATTCATCGATCATCTTCAGCTCCGAACGTTGCGCGAGTAGTGTAATCCGGGTCGTTATTACTAAAAATCGCGTCTTTTACCTATTGTGACACATTACCGATTATGACTTTATACCGATTGGGACAATATATATACCGGATTTGACAGTGGCGGGCGCGCGTGCGGCATCAAGTTTCCTCGTGTCGCGCGCAAACTATTTTAAGGACCACCGGATCTAAATTACGTTGCGGTGTTAGGGTAGGCCCCCTCGGAAGAGAGGCGGAAGAAACGGATCCCCGATAACCATGTAAACGTCTTGCGAATGGTTGCCGTGGGTGGGATGCGGGGCGGAAGAAGCTGCAGGACGGTGCGGACCTTGCGTCAACCGGATGTCGCTCGTAAGAAAACGACGGGCGAACGAAGGTCCATCCACGGCATCGTTTCGGGTCAAGTGGAAGTTGCCAAGTTTTTTATTGGACGTCGCCGATCTTCCGAGGGCAGCGAATCGACGGGAAGGAGTAGCGGATAAGGACCACCGGAGCAGCCACGGAATCGGAGCGACGTGGGGGCGACGGTGTTAGTGAAAGTGCTAGTGCTAATGACCGCGAGGGACAGTGTTTATCCTGCGGAAATGACGGAAAAGTGCTAGTGCTTGAGTAGGTTTGACCGGACGCAAGCTTCACTTGCGTACAGTCGACGCATTTCCTTCAAGGGAAAAGCGTCGACTTAGATAAATAGCGTCGAGGGCCGAGCTTCACTCGCGTACAGGCGGCACCGTTTCCGGTGACGGAGACTATAAGCTCCGTCGTCGGAAAGGGCGCGTACCTATGCATGTATGGGTGCGGGCCTCACTCGCACAGAGACCACGGTCGCCGACTGTATCCGGCGAACGCGGACCCTAGCGCTTCTCTCGAGGGCGCGGGCCTACTCGCGCACAGGAGTTGCGGTCGCCGACTGTAGCCGGCGTATGCAAATCCTTAGCGGTAGCCTTCCGGGCACGGGCTTCACTCGTGCACAGATGCCGCCGTTCTCGGTTCACCGAGATCGGCGGCATCTTAGTACGGAACGGGTACGACACCATTCGTGCACAGGCACCTTCCTTTCGACGCCTGCCACCGAAAGGACGGTGTTCTTAGTTAGCGTATACGAACACGGGCGTGGCTCGTGTATGATACCTTTGATTTTCTAGTTTCGGCGAAATCGGGGTATCCTAGTTAAGTAGTTTTTAAGAACGTAGATTAAGTAACTAAAACGGGCGAAGGCTTCACCGTCGCACAAATTTTTTTTCCCCGCTCCAACTCTGGGAGAAGGAAGTTTTAAATAGAATAAGAGTAAGGATACGGACGCGAGTTGCGCTCGTGTACAGCCGCCCTTACCACTACGTGGAACAAGGGCGACTTACTTAGAATAGATACTTAATATTAATTTAAATAGAGGCACGAGCATCACTCGTGCAGACGACTGGGCCGCCGGCTACGTCCGGAAGCCCAGGATTCTTAAATATTTCGTAAGGTAGATTTAAGAAGTAGGCACGGGCGTCGGTAGCCGTCGCTCGGACTCCATTGGGTCTTAGTTAAGAAATATAGGAAAGGGCGCGGTGTTAGGCCGCGTACAGGTGTCATGTGACGCCTTTAGATAAGGAACATAAGGGCGGGAGGCGGGCAGCCGCTTTACAACCTGCATCTGAGCAGGTTTAGAGTAACTCTTAAATTAGGAATAGGCGGCCGCAGGATTATCCGGCGGACAGCTGCCAGTAGCTTAGTTAAAATAAGAAGGTAGGAACGGGCGTAGGATTAGCTTACGCACAGATGCGATTGCCGCATCTTAGCAATAAGATTTAGGACGGGTACGGGAATAGCCCGTACAGGCACCTGCGGTGTCCTTAATTAAAGGACGAGGAATAGCCCAGTACAGATGAGGAGCCGCCGCCTCGGCGACGACTCCAACATCTTAATATAGGTCACACGAGGAGGAGGCAAGCGGAGCAGCGTGTTCTTTATTTGATTCAGGATTGCTTGCACAGGGTTTCACACTACCCCGGAGCTCGGCGAGCCCCTTCCCTACCCTAGTTAAGGAGCATTATTGTTGAATCAGGAATGTAAGCATTTCTACAGGGCGTTGATTGGACACCTGGAGGAATGTCGATAAAATACTACTTGTAAAATATCGATTATGGGACAACAAATATATATTGAATTGAATTGAAATTGAATTGATCTTCGAAATCTTGCTTCAAACGGTTACCTTCAACCTCCAGTGGTCATCCCCGATCCTCGACATGTTGCTTCTAATGGTCACCTTCAGCTTATGTTGTTTATCCTCAACCTATCATTTCGTTTCGGATGATGAAAATCGTATGTCCCTACCTATTTTACTTTGCGAGATATTAGTCATTTTTGAGTATGCCACAAACGTCATTTTTTTAAAGACGTGAGATAACGCCGAAACCGTGGACTGTACGTAACATGTATGCTTAACAAAGTGCCCCCTAACTCCAACAGGAAATAAAAAATGTAATAATATACAGAGTCTTCCATTTATAATAAAAAAGTTAGAGTGCTGCTCAGTAAAAGTGGAACACCTTGTATACATAAAAATATTTTTGTTATAGAGATTGATAATAAGGAAAAGTTCGTTTTTATACCATCGATGGCCTCGCCATAGAAATTGTAAAAACGAGATATTTTGTCAATAAATTGAATTATGTCCGATCTCCAGCCTTAAACTAGCGCTGTATGCGAAAAAACCTCTGTTTCAATATAAATCGAGTTCAAAGCAACGTAAGTGACGTGTTGATGTGGAGTGTGAGTCGTGTTAAGCGGAAGTATCCTCCAACAAGTTATGTGAGTAGGTTAGCGTTAGGATCCAAGCTCAACACGTTCATATTGTTAAAAAGGTAGGTCTAACTCAATAACGTTATTACTTACCTTTATAATTTGCCATGAAAATCATTTTTGGACCACCAAAACTGGTATTCTTCCAATTAAAAGGAAACGAATCCTAATTAAGATTCTAGGAGTTTGACTTATCAGTATTTCTTAATGAAAGGTGAGGTACAGAAATGTGTGTGTCTGCAATTTTTTTTAAACACTTTAAATGTAACTCAAAGGCTAGTTAGAAATGCAGTACAAGGAAAGTGAAAGCAAAACAATGACAGAAGGGATACTCACGCACCAAAACACAAAGCAACGCCAGATCAAGTGACTGAGTTTGGAAACTTAATTGAGTCTCCCAGCGGTACCATCACACTATTGTCGTCGATCCACCAATAAGTTATACATGCCGACCAAAACAAAAAGTATTTTAAATCTCCACAGGATTTACGCCTTAAATGTTCAAAATCAGAGAAACAGACCTTTAGGAATTACAGCCGTCAGAATTTTTTTTGTGTAAAGCATATAATATTGGTATACACATTGCAAAAAGTATAAGTGTGTCCAATGTGGACGTTTTAAAAACTTAAAGGAAGAAAAACCACTAATGGAATAATCAAAATCCAAAAAATGGATTTATAGTGGGGTCATTCGATTTACAAAAAAGTACTTAGTACTCCTCATGGACCAAATATGATGATTGGTTTTTCTAGAAAATTTGCGGTGTATAATTTTACCGTATATGAAAGTAAATCACAGAATCGATTTGACTACGTCTGGGGAGAGAGAGATGGCAGAAGGGGTGCAAGCCAAATAAGCAGCAATTTATTTTTGTAATTAAATGAACTTGATAAAGGTGGCAATTACCAGTCAGTGTCGCTATTTTGCGACAACTGCCCAGGGCAAAATAAAATAGATACGTGGTGATACCTTTTTTCCTTAAAAACTCAGTACCTATCGCTACCGTAACTATTACCTATTTAGTAGCGGGACACGCATATATGTCCGTGGACGGTGTTCATGCTGTAATAGAGAAACATATTACTCGTATGAATATTCAGGCACCCTTTGAGTGGTACACGATAATAAGAAATACGAGAGGGCGACCCAAACCTTATGAAGTGATTTCCGTAAACCTTAAGGACGTCTTAAACTGGAAGTCCCTTGACGTTCCAGACAAATATAAACCGCCGATGGATTAGAAATTAAAATATCGGATATTATGTAACAACCTTTTTTTTTGTTGTATTAAAAAATACATTAATTTAAGATCGTTCATTTGTTTGGCGTAATATTAGAAAAGTTTTTAATTATTAAAATGTAGAATTGAGAAAGGCAATTTAATTTGAATTTCCTAGAACATATCTTTTTAGGTGTAATCTTTCATAAAGAGTTATAGTTCCCTTTATTAAAAAAATTGGATTCTGACCATTGTATCCGCGCAACGCGTGACAACTTCTTGGGGGGAAATATTTAGAGGAGCTATTCTGAAAGCCGCTATATTTTTCACTTGCTGCTGAATGTTACAGCAGAAAGCATGGTTTTTACCTAATTTTTTATATTTAGTGCCATCAGATTTTGATGGTAAGTTATTTTCTAATTCATTATATTTAAAACTAAAGCATTTGCTTTTCTTAGATGGCAACTTTTTGCACACTTTTATACTTTTACACTTTTATAATGCATATTTTGATATGGCCTTTTTATAATACTTATTTTTAATGGCACTTATATTTCCTATTTTACTATTCTTTATTTTCTAATTTTAATGGAAATTTTTACTTGATTACATTTTACAAAATTGGTTTCTGTTGGTTTTTGTCGTTTGTGTGTTTGTGGGTGTCTGTGTGGGTTTTGTTTGGTTGGGTGGTGTTGGGTTGTTTTGGTGTGTGGGGTTGTGGGCGGGTGTGCTGTTGGGGTTGGTCGTGGGTTTGTCGTGTGGTTTGTGTGGGTCGTGTTGGCGTGTTTGTGTGGGTCTGTGTGGGGTCGTGGTTGGTTGGTTTGTGTGTTGTGTCTGTGGTGTGGGTCCGGTGGGGTGGTTTTCCGTGTGGTCCGTGTGGGTTTTGGGGTTGGGCGGTTGCTTTGTGTTTTCGTTTTTTGTGGTTTGGTCTGTGGTTGGGGTTTGGTTGTTTGTGGTGGTGTGTGTGTTGTGTTTGGGTGTTGTGTTGTGTGTTTGTTTGTGTTTGGGTCTGTGTGGTTTTTGTTCTTTTGTGGTCGGGTTTGGTTTGTTTGGGGTGTGTTGTTGGGGTTTTGTGGGTTTTGGTTGGTGGTGTGCGGTGGTTTGTGTGTTTGGTTGTTGGTTTTTTGGTTGTGGGTTTGGTGGTGGTGTGGCGTTGGTTGTGTGTGGGTTTGGTTTTTTTTTGTGTTTGGGGGTTTTTTTGCTTTCTGTTCTTTTGGGTGTTTTTCCTTGGGTTTGGTTCCTTCTTTTGGTTGGCGTCCGGGCCGCGTGCTCCTGGGTTTGGGGGCTTTCTGGCGTTTTCCTTGGTCCTGTGTTTGGCGCGTTCCTTTTTTTTGTGCCCGTTTGTGGTTTGGTTTTCTTTCCTTTTTCTGTTTGCCCTTCTTGTGCCTTTTTGCTCTTTTCCTTTTTTGTTTTTTTGGCCTTTCCTTTTTGGTTTTTTTTTTTCTTTTTTTTCTTTGGTTTTCGTTTTTCCGGTTTTTTTGTTCCTGTGCTTTTGGGTTTTGGTTTGCGTGTGTTTCCTTTGTTTCCTGTGCGGTTTTGGTTTTGTGGTTCGGTTGTTTTTCTTGTGTTCTGTTTTTTTTTTCCTTGTTGTCCTTTTCCTTCTTGTTTTTTTTTGTTTGGTTTTTTTCTCCGTTGCGTCCTGGCCTGGCGTGGTTTTTGTTTTTTCCTTCTTTTTTGTTTTTTTTTGTGGGTTTTGGGCGTGGGGCTTTGCGCTTTCGGTTGTTCTTGTTTTGGGTTCTTTTCTTTCTCCCGTTTGGGGCCCGGGTGGCGTTGGTTTTGGGTTTTTTCCTTTTTTTTGTCCTGCTGTTTTTCCTTTGCCGTTTTGGTTTTTTTTCCGTTTTGTTGTTTGGGTTTTGTTTTTCCGTTTTTTTGTTCTTTTTCCTGGTTGGTTTTCTTTGGTCCCGTGTGTTTTGGTGTTGGTGTTTTTGGTCTTTTGTTTGTGCCTTTGTTTGTTGTGTTTTTTCCTGTTTTTTTTGGGTTTGTCCGGTTGCCTTGTCCGTTTGTTCCTTGGTCCTTGGTTGTTTTTGTCGTTGTTGTTTTTTTTTCCG
>JARFJB010000009.1:160000-245000 GCA_036346205.1 Vesta saturnalis | reverse complement strand
GCCCCCAACATCCTAGAGTACTACTGCCGGGACTAGAGGCCGGCTATACCGATAAGATGCTTATAGAGGGACTGGTGACCCAAAACGAGGATATAATAAGCGGCAACCATAATATCAAAGTGGTGGGTAAAAGGGTATGCAAGAACCCGAAAAAAGAAAATTGGGTGGTTGAGCTCAAACCCGGAACTTTTAAGAGGGTCGTCGATCGAGGTTACTTAAACCTGGACCTAGAAAGGATAAGAGTCCAAGAACATGTCCATCTGGTCAGATGCTTTAAATGTAACGCTTTTGGACATACGCAAATGAGGTGTACAGAGAAGGAGGACACATGCGCTAGATGTGCGGGTTTGCATAGAACGTCGGATTGCAGGGAGGGTAAAATACAATGTTGCAATTGCAGGAGAGTAAACCTGAACGGTGAGGACCATACGGCATTGGACGGAAATTGCCCCGTCTACCAAAGAAAGATAAAACTGGCAATCAATAAGATAGACTATGGATTGTAAAACCATGAAAGAAGAGGCACAGGTGCTACAAATAAACCTGGGGAAGGGCAAGGCCGCGACTGCCCAACTCTTGAAAGCAACAACAGTAATGTTACCTACACCAGCCATAATATTAATACAAGAACCAGGTCCAAATTTAGATATCTTTAAACAAGCATACAATATATTTGGTGCGAAAGGTAGTAAAGCCCAATAGCTGTCCATAAAAGAATAGACGCTTTCTCGGTGGAGAAGAACAACTCCGTTAACGTCACAACACTTAAAATAAGACTAAATAATAGCGAAGTGTCAATCGTAAATGTATATATCGAGCCGTTGAGAGACTGGCAGAAGGAGCTTGCTGTGATCAGCGAGGTGGCAACGGAGTCGAGGCTACTACTTGCGGGAGACCCAAATGCTAAACATCCAGCCTGGGGTGGGGATGTAATAAATAAAAGAGGAGAGGAGCTGTATGACATGATTAACTCCCTAGATTTAAGAATACACAACGATCCACATGGTAGCTCAAAATTTGAGACAGTTAACGGGGAATCATGGATCGACTTAACAATTACACGAAATGTGGAAGTATCGGGATGGACAGTGGATAGCCAGGAATCCCTGAGCGATCATAAGATGATCCATTATGTACTAGACGGTAGCATCGAAGAAAGAAAACCAGTTCGGGTATTTAAGTGGCGGAAGGCAAATTGGGCTAAATTTGCAGATAAGCTGAGCGAATTACTCACAGACGACCTAATCGACAATATCTCGGACCATCAATCAGCTAATGAAGTAGTGAATGGACTGCAAACCAGTATAATCAAAATATGCAAAAGCTGTATGCCTTACACCACCAAAGGTCAGGGAACGCTAAATGTCATTGGTGGAGCGAGAACCTTCAGACGCTCAAGAGGAAAACTAATAAAGCAAGGAAAGCAATGCAGAGGGAGATTATGCCAGATAAAAAACAGGCATTACACGTAAACTATATTCAAACTAGGAGGCAGTACAAAGATGGCATAAAACAGGCCAAAGAGCAGGAATACCGTAAGTATCTAACTAGACTCGGTACAGAAGACCCCTGGGGGAAAATATATAAGATCCTTAGCGGGGGTAAGGATAGAAATACAATTGATAGTGTATACGACGATAAGACACAGAAATGGACAGCGTCCACAAGCGAAACATACGAGCACCTTATAGAGAAATATTTCCCGCAGGATAGTGAGCAGCAGGAGGATGATGTGCATAAACAGACTAGATCCCAAGCCGACCAAAAGTATATATGTGAAAATGATCAGGACCTCACAGAAACTGAAGTGATGCGTGCTACCAATAACAATAAAGACCATAAGGCTCCGGGCCCAGACGGTATAACGTGGCCCATAACTAAGAAAGTAATAGGTACTGCACCAAAGTGGTGGACAAAGTTATTCAATAAACTGTTAAAATTAGGTATTTTCCCGGAAGTTTGGAAAAAGGCACGCATAGTGTGGGTACCAAAACCGGGAAATAGGGGGTTTAGACCTATTAGTCTTCTTAATACGATAGGTAAAATCTTGGATAAACTCTGCGCCAGTAGAATATTGTATTTCCTAGAGACGCACAATGCCTTATCTAACAACCAGTTTGGGTTCCGCGAAGGTAGATCAACTGTCCAGGCCATAGACACTGTTCTAACACACATAGGGAAAATGAAAGAAAATAAATTACATACTGCCATGATCACCTTGGACCTTAGAAATGCCTTTAACCTGGCATGGATACCACTGATAATAAGCCAACTCCACAAACTAGACATGCCAAACAACCTGGCCACCCTCGTGGAGAATTTTATGACCAACAGAATAATAAAAGTAGGAGAAAAGGAACTTAAGGTGAACAGAGGATGCCCTCAAGGATCATGCCTAGGACCCATACTATGGTTGATAATAATGGAAACATGGTTCGAGAGCCTAACGGTACGTATATAAAAAATCTGAACGTATTGGTACAAGCCTTCGCGGACGATCAGGTAATCGTAATAAGCGGTAGATCCGCGAAGAAGATTGAGGAAATATGGGATAAAGTCATTAATATATGCATGAAGTGGGCGAGGAATACAAAATCCGAGTATGCACTGAAAAACGGAATGTATATTTTTCCCAGGACGTAAAATACTTAGACCTCCTGTACTAAAGCTATATGACCAAACCCTGCATCCAAAAGAAAACCTGAAGTATCTCGGCTTAAGGATAGACCCGCAACTTTTGTTCCTAGACCATCTAAAAGATGTAAAAACAAAAATTTCTAGATACGCGAACAGATTGTGTGCAATAGGGGGGAAGACCTGGGGAGCTAGTAGGGATAATTTAAAAATCCTATACGAAGGGGCCATTGAACCAGCTATTTTATATGCTGCTGAAATCTGGGAAATTAGAGCCCACGATACCCGGATTATCAAGATATTATGCTCGACAAATCGACCGCTTGCCATCAGGATATCAAAAGCATACAGAACAACACCTACAAACGCGTGCGAGATTATTGATGGACTAGCCCCATTGCCAATTATAGCTAAAGAGATCTTTAATAGGTATGAAATTGTGAAAGTAGGCCAATTGGAAGGTAAACCTTCACCCGATGATAGGGTACATCCGTCCCTCAGAGGGCTTCTCCAGAAAGTCAGGACACGGCCACACAACGAAAATGAAATAACAATATTTACGGATGGATCTAAGTCAGACGAGCGGGCCTCAGCAGCACGAGTGGTAACTAAGAACGGCACCATAATTGAGGAAGATAAACAATCTCTCTCGGCATATGCAACAGTTCACCAAACGGAATTATATGCAGTACACAAGGCCTGCCAATGGGTAGAGAGTAACGTAAGCAGCTCGACAATAGTATCTGTTATAACTGACTCACTAACAACAATAAAAGCTATCCAGTCTTATGATCAAACGAGTTTGTGGGCAGCGTTGACCTATAAAACAATAGTCTCGTCATTAAGACACGGAATTACGATAAACCTAAGGTGGACGAGAGCACATGCGAACAATAGAGGGAACATTATTGCTGATAAGCTGGCAAGAAGACCAGCAGCAACGGAAATAATTAAAATCACCAAAGCACGTAAAATATACGCGAAAGAGATGGAATGTACGATCTTAAGGAAATGGCAGGATAACTGGGAAAAAGGAGACTCGGGCCGACAGCTATTTGAGTACATCAACAAAGTCAACACCAACGGGTACAAATTGGACAAGGAGGCGATCTGGCTCTTGACAGGGCACGGTCCTTATGCCTACTACTTTTGGCGTTTTAAAATCAAGAACGTGAGTAATATATGTAGATGTGGACAAGAGACATCACCCGACCACGCATTAGTACAATGTACCCTACCATCCCGAGTAGCGGCCAGGAGCAAGGTTAACGAAGCATTGCGGAGCGGGGGTGAAAAAGTGACAAATCTGACTATAAACGAAGGAAACGAATCTCGAATTTTAGCAGTACTAAACAAGTGTGCTGCCGAATTTATTACAGACGACACTGTCGAAGTACAAACTTTCTAGTCAACACAAGCTCATATTTCGGGTATTTTTAAATTAGTTTCTTAGGTATTTATTTATTTATTTTGATTTATCACCGTCTAGTCATGTTCTAGTCAAAGGATAGGCCTAAATCTTTTATTTTAAATTTTTATTCTTTAATTTTAATGTAAATGTCTGTGATCATTGCAGTGTATTCTCTGTGGCTTTATAAGTATTCTATATAAACTAATTTAAGTATAATTTAAGTATAATGTTTTAATCTTTAGGTTCCACCCCATAAGGACACAGTGCTCTATTAACCAGGACAGATACACTCCAAGAAAATATATCAAGCCATCTACTCATGTTCATAACATTTGGTGGTTAAGGTCCTAACTAATGCTGGTGGATAGTTGCTTAAATGTTCCATTATATTATAACAACATTATCATACGGGATACTAAACACTAAAAGAGGACTTTGTCCCCCGCCAATTTTTAGGAGTGTGGAGTTGGGATGGGTTTCGTTGGCTGGGTTTCGCTGGATTGGGGGTTGTTTTAGCCTAAAGCCGTCGGGCGGGTGGGCGAGGTTTTTACCTCATAAATAATCTGTTTGTGCGCGTATGTGCGCGTGTTTGTGCGCGTGTGCGCGTGTGCGCGTGTGCGCGTGTGTCGCGGTGTGCGCGTGTGGCGTGTGCGCGCGTGTGTGCGCGTGTGTGCGCGTGTGCGCGTATGTGCGCGTGTGCGCGTGTGTGCGCGTGTGCGCGTGTGTGCGCGCGTGCGCGCGTGTGCGCGTGTGTGCGCGTGTGCGCGTGTGTGCGCTGTGAGTGTGAGTGTGGGTGTGGGTGTGGGTGTGGGTGTGGGTGTGGGTGTGGGTGTGGGCGTGGGTGTGGGCGTGGCTGTGGGTGTGGGTGTGGGTGTGGGTGTGGGCGTGGCTGTGGGTGTGGGTGTGGGGTGTGAGGTGAGTGTGAGTGTGAGTGTGAGTGTGGTGTCGTGTGCGTGTGCGTGTGCGTGTGCGTGTGCGTGTGCGTGTGCGTGTGCGTGTGCGTGTGCGTGCGTGTCGTGTGCGTGAGCGTGCGTGCGTGCGTGCGTGCGCGCGCTTGCGTGCGTGCGTGTGCGTGCATGTGTGTGTGCGTTCGTGTGTGCGTGCGTGCGTGCGTGCGTGCGTGTGTGTGTGTGTGTGTGTGTGTGTGTGTGTGTGTGTGTGTGTGTGTGTGTGTGTGTGTGTGTGTGTGTGTGTGTGTGTGTGTGCTCTATAACTTTTGAAGGACTTAATATATCAACTTGAAACTTGGGATACATATAGACATCAACTACCCAAAGCGACCGATTGTTTTTGGCGTCAATGGGATATGAGGAAAGGGGTCACATTGGGGGATAAGTACCCCTTTTGCAAATTTTTATTTTTTTATATTTGTTTACTTTTAATATGTAACCTGTAATATAATTATGAGTATTTTTTACCCCTGTAATTTTTCTGTACAACAAAAGGTTTGCAATATATTAGCAAAAAACCGTCAATTTAAAAAAAAACAGTTTTTTCCTAAATATCTCTGGAACTACTTAACATATTATTCAAAAAGTGAGAATACCATTAGAAATTAAGTAAAATTTCTCACAATGTCTTTTTACAATTTTTTCTAAAATTTTGTCATTTTCAAAATATTTACAAAAAAAATAGATTTTGGTACCCGTCCACACAATTTTTTTTTTAATTTGGGAACTGTATAGAAAATCAAATTGCTGATCGAAAAGAATTCTTGCATTTTTTTTAAGTTAATAGTTTTCGAGTTATTTACAAAGAAACGATTTTTTTAAATTTATGTTTTTTTTTGCTAATATCTCGAACTTAGTGTGAACACGATTTATCAAAAAGAGGTTAAAATATTATGACGGTATGTCAGTTCAAAAATAAATGTGAACAAATTATATTATAGAATTTGGTATCAAATTTAACAACTTCACTTAATCATAGCCCTATTCTTCTCTATCAGGAATGTTAATGGTCTAGGCATAGACGTAACCAGGTTTTGGCCATACTGTTGTATTAAATTTTTCTATTCCATATTTATGGCATTTAAGTTGGTATAAATTAAATGACATTGATCTAATTGTGAGTATTTTTGTCCCTATAATTTTTCTGTACAACAAATAGTGTAAATGTCATTTTGACAGCATAATTTAAATTTTTGATGTGGAAGTATTGATACACTTTGCAGCGCTTTTCTGTTATATTTAAGGTGTTGATCTTTAATATAGCGAACACAATCTTTTAATATTTGGTTACTTTTAATCCCCGGTAGATAAAAAATTAGAAATTATCTTATAGCCTTTTGTAAATAGGTATCAATTGTTTTATTAATCTCTTAAGAAAAACTGTTTATTTTGTACTTCCAGTTATAAATTCTATCGGTTTGAAGAGATTTGTTATTTTTTGTTTGCGTTCTTCTGTAATCAGTTTATTAAAAACTGTATTACTTATTGGTTTTTCAGTGTATCGAATTTTCTTTTGCTAGTAAATCTGAAAACACAAAATATTTCGAAACAGTTGAAGGTACCCACCTTCAACTGTTGGGACATTGTAAATGGAATATGTTTAAAATTTTCTTAATGAGCCAAAAATTTAATAATATACAGGGTGTTGCATTTAAAATAAGATAGTTGGTATTGGCCACTGTTACATGACACTCTGTATAGAAAGCTTTTGTTGAAAAAAATTAGCATGTACGAGCGTTTACTTGAACACGCCCCTTTCTATTTATTAGTCCATTTGGCTGATACACCCTGTATATACAGGGTGTTTGTAAATATGTGCGAAAGATTTTACGGAGTGATTGCTGAATTTATTGTGTGAAAAGAAGTCCCTGTAAATGTAGGTCGAAATATTCTTCGTTTCCGAGATAGAGTATTTAAATTTAAATTTTTTATTTATTTTTATTAGTTTTAAAGATACTCACTCGAAATTTTTAAAATGCTTTGAAGGGATCATTGTGCATTTTTGGGGTGATCCGAATATTTCTACTTGCACCAGTGGCGTTCGTGCGAGAGTGTTACAACTTTTTAATAAAAAAGAATGGTGCGCCACTGACAGTTTGCCGTTTTCATATTTTTGTAGAAATCTCACATCAATTCTGAATTAAGTTGGTCTCTTGAATTTTTCTTGCAGGATGCGCCGTTTTTGAGCAAAAAAATAAAACATTTTTATTGCATCACACAATATTTGCTCGCCCTCACTAACGTTTACGCGAAAATGGTACATTTATGAAGCGTACTACTAAGTGTGGGCTCCCTCGAGAAGTACGAACTGTGCAACTACAAGAATCAGTTATCGATATAGTTTCTGAGTCACTTGAAACAAGTACTCGAAAAAATGCCATCATATTGAGTGTAAGCAACTTCACCATATTTAAAATTCTAAAAGAACAGGAATTGTATAGTTGCATATTCAACCTGTGCAGGCGCTACTACCCTGAGACTTCTTACCACGTCTAGTTTCTTTTACAATTGAATCTCAATGTAACCGCTCAAAATTCTAGTTTTTAAATGGTGTTTTGTTCACTGGCAAGCAAGTTTTTCGTTAGGCTCTTTACAACGTTTTCATAACAATCACTTCTGGGCAGATTAAAATCCACATGAAATCTTTCAAGCTCATTTTCAACATCAATTACTTGATGATCATTTAATTGGTCCACATTTCCTTCCATTACGATTAAATGGCGAAACCTACCGCCATTTCCTACAGGAAGAGTATATCAAAACAGTTGGATAGGTAGGGGAGGTACGCAACATTGGCCAGCTCACTCTCCTAAATGAAGTGCCTCAGATTTCTACATTTGTTTTTTTTTTCTGGTTATTAGACCTTAGGCATCGAATTACAGCTGATTGTGAGACAATAAGAAATACAGCAAGAATATTTCAGCGAATACGATGGCGAATGAGGCGAAGAGTTTACCCTGTTATCACGTGTGAGTGAGGTCATTTTGAACATCTGTTTTAGGTTTGCGCCTATTGAAAATTATTTTTATTTTCTGTTGTTTTGTGTTATTGTTTATTCTAATAATGGGGGCCGCATACTGTCTTATACGACTCAGGACTCCTGAACTTGTCACAGATTCTTAGCACCACTACATAGGCCCCTTGTTTGTTTATGACTCCATCTCGTAAGACAGCTACAGGAATCTGCTACTAGTTCTCGGGTTTTAGCACCTTTTCGGGCAAAACTTATTTACAAAATCAAATTATTTAATCTAAAATACAAAAACGTTATCGTATAAAGTCCACACACATCTGAATGGTAATCGTGCAGTGTCGTGTTGTTGTGATGGAACCGCCTAGCATTGTTCTCCAGGAGGCGTAAGTGGAATGCTAGAGGAGGTCGACCAAAAAAATAAAAATACTCCCCTTACCATTCTCGTCAATGTATATAACTGTCTAATGTCGGGTGGTTTGCTTTCGGGATCCGTGTTCACAATAATTGCATACGGTCTAGGTGCGTGCCCCGGTAATTAATTAGAAGTACATACAAGTCGTAACACATTGTTGTAGTTGGGGATAAATTCTCAACACTTGTACCGCATCTAGTCCAGGTTTAGCATTTAGTACATACCCCAACCGCAATTTCAGCCCATGATATTTATTCTCTAAATACCTTATCT
Organism: Vesta saturnalis; assembly: GCA_036346205.1. Classification (NCBI taxonomy): domain Eukaryota; kingdom Metazoa; phylum Arthropoda; class Insecta; order Coleoptera; family Lampyridae; genus Vesta; species Vesta saturnalis. The sequence goes on along the minus strand of JARFJB010000009.1, from coordinate 236,346 downwards.
GGTTTTGACATCGGTTTTGATATAAAATAATCTCGAATTGGTGTTACCAGCATAAAGAGTAGTTCACAACGATCTGTAACCATGGAAATTTCTTTCGGGTAAAATCTACAATGGGAATGTTTATCGATCTCGATCACATTATCGAATTCAGTATAGGGTAAGTTGTGGTAAGATCGTACACGGGGCAAGACCGAAGAGGCCTGCCGTAGTTCCATTCGAACGCCGCTGCTGTTCACCGTTGAAATTTTTACGGTGAAATCATTCGACCACGTGTTGAGCTAGTAGGCGGGTCAGTAAAACGTTTAGGTTAGTTTTAATTTTTTCTTGTGTGTTTTTTCAACTTTTTGACTGTATTCAGACTTACTCCACGTATACAAATTTTATTCTAAAAGGTAAGTAGCCTTTATATTTTGTTTTAAATCATTGGATCTGAACAAACCGTTTTTAATGTCTATTAATATCTAGTTACGGTCAGTCCTAACCTTAACTTTTAGATCAGTTCGATCTTGCCCCGTATATTTTGGTATGGACGAGATCAAATAAAGTTTGTTCGATCTTTCCCCAACTGTTTTATAGTAGTCGCGTGATACACAAATGCACTTATTGGTCTCAGTTCCTACAAAAATGGTTCGTAGTTATAAAAGAAAGGGCGATAAAGCCAAAACCTACAGTAAAGAAGATATTACTCAAGCTGTGAATGAGATACAAAGCCATTTAATTACTCTTCATGGAGCATCAAAGAAATATGAAATACCAAAAGCAACACTTCACGACCACTACAAAGGAAAACATGGGATAAAGGGTCAAACGTTCGGCAGGGCTTTGGTTATTCCATTATAGCATGAAGCAACGTTAGCAAATGGGCTTAAAACACTAGAAAAATGGAGATTTGGTTTGTCCCGCAAGGATGTGTTACTTACTGTGTCTGATTACGTAACAAGAAATAATATCAAAACACCTTTTAGGGATAACGTTCCTGGACCTGACTGGTTTCTAAACTTCAAAAAAACATAATTTATCAATAAAGAAACCTCAGTCAGTGGAATATGTAAGGAAAAAAATGACCGATACTTTTACTATTAATGATTATTTTAAACAGTTAAAAAAATTTTGTCTGATCTACAATTAACAGATCGGCCTAAACAAATCTGGAATTTGGATGAGACCAGTCTATGCATCGACCCTTCGATGACAAGAATAGTTGGAGCTAAAGGCGTTGCATCTTCTCGTACTATTAGTAGCCCTGGAAAATAAAATACGACCATATTGTCTGCTGTTAGCGCTGCTAACCTCCTCTTTTAATCTTTAAAGGTAAAAATGTTTGGGACCAATGGATGGCTAACACAGGGCCTACTAACGAAATAGATGTAGCATACGCTGCTAGTACAAACGGTTGGATGGAGTCAGACGTATTTCTTAACTTTGTGCAAAAAAACATTGCTTCCGGTTTTGGGTGAAGAGAGACCCGTAGTGCTGATCTATGATGGACACAGTACCCATGTAGACCACAGAGTGGTAAAAGTTGCCCAAGGTAATAATTTGACGATACTAAAACTTCCACCTCATACTTCTCATCTTTTGTAGCCATTGGATTTGGTCGTATTTAAATCATTTAAAACGGCTTGGGATGCACAGTTAGTAACGTGGCAACGAAAGAATCAAGGGATTAAACTACCGAAAAATGTTTTTTCCGAAAAAGTCCGTAAGCTTTGGAATAATCTAAAAATCACTATAACACAGAACGGATTTAAAAAAGCAGGGATATATCCGTTTGACTCATCAGTTATACCTAATGAAAAATACTATCCGGACACACTTAAGAGGTTTGAAAGCTTTAAAAGAACTAATCCGCAAAAATGGCGTTGAAGTCACAAATAATCAACAAGTTCCTGAAGACAACGTAGCTGGAACTAGTAATATGTCAGTTGAACATCGTCCCAGTGAACAAGTTCCCCAAGAGAACGTACATGTTGGCCCAAGTAATGTATCAGCTGGAGATCACCCTAATAACGTAGCTGGAGCTAGTAATATGTCAGTTGAAGATCGCCCGAGTGAAGAAGACCACATACAAACTGTGGCAAATAATGTGTCAGCTGATGAACAGGTTGTCCAAAAAAACAAAGAAGTGGGACCGAGTAATGTGTCATTTGAAGATCTTCTTTTGGAAACTGTAAGACAAAATACCACAAATAATAATAAAACCACAAAAAAGAAGCGTGTTGCACTGGGCGCTGAAGTCATTACTCGCCAAAATCTAAAAGAATTACAACTGGCACAACATGAGAAACCTTCACAAGGGACAATCAAAAAACAAAAACTGACGACCAGAAAACAAGGAATCACAAACAGCGAAAGCAATATCGAGCCAGTATACGAAGAATCTAATAATGATTTAGATTTTTCAAATGAAGACGATCATGAACAACTCATTTCGAAAGAACTTGCAGATTATGAATTTGACGGGTGAGTGTTACTGAAATATTGTACGAAGAAAACAAAAAAATATTATGCAGGGCAAATCTCAGAAATTTACACGGACACACGTGAATGTGTTGTCAAATTTTACATTTTAATTCCTCACGCAATATATTCTTTTGGCCTGCGACTGAAGATCTTGACACGGTTGCACAAGAAACTATCGAAATGTTTTTACCTTCAAAGCCGACTTTCAGGCGCAGAGAACCGTTTTAACTAAATTTCAGTGCATGTTCGCGTTTGCAGACAATTTCGCTTCTCGATGTATCATTGCCCTGATTCCAAAATGAATACCGGAGAATAAGGGAACATATAAATCATTAGCTGTAAAGGCTTCGAAGAAATTTGCTCACCGTTGAAGGTTGTATCTGCTACAAACATGTTTATGTAATTGGCCCAGGAAAACGTTATCCAATGATTTTCGCTGTATGTCCGCAGGTATAGTTAACATTTTAGCGTGCGCAATTAGAATGGTGAGATTGATCCCCATACCAGTAAACTAGCGTCCATAATTTTCGTCTCGTAATTTGACCGTGTGCCGACATTACACTAAAACTATTTATTGATAGCCATTACCTCAACACCGCTTATGAGAAACTTTTCTTGGTTAAACAAATCCGAGTGCACGTAATCAATCATCTCAACCTGTTTGCTGGTCGCTGTAAGTGCTTGATATTTTGAGAAACCATTATTTGCATGTCCCAGTGTATTCATCTGATGGTCTGTATCATTGTGCCATAAGGTGCAATCTAGATGTGAATAAGTGAATATCGTCTTGCTTTAGAACTTGAGATGTGATGTACAAACAAGGTCTGAATTAAGTCTATGTAGTCGTTTCCATTTCTACAAATGCTATTGCGGCGTTATCACTCAGAGCTGACAAAGATTTGTGAAAATATCCATTTAGTGCTCTCGATACTTGTCTGCTTCGATGGTAGAACGAATAAATCCAATTAGGATTTGATGCAATCACACGATTATGCATGTAGAAAAGCCATTATTATTATTTTGAAAATATATCGTCGTAACTCGGTTTCCTAGTAGCAGCTCTCGGCAGAGACTGATTATGATCGGACAGACGCACTCTTTTATAGCCCGAGCCCTTCATCATTTTACCGATTTTTTTGTCGGCTTTACGTTCCTTAAAATGACTCTTTAACAGGACGATCCTCTATGACGTCGCCTACGATGTTGGTCACTGTCCTTAGAGCTTCTTCTCCAATAGCATTTGTATCAAACTTAAAAAACGGTATAATACTTCTAAATATACCGCCAAACCAGCTTCCTATTCTAAGTCCACGGTGATAAGGTGCGCTTCAGTAAATGGAGCCGATATTAAGCATACCTCGATATATGTTTATATAGAAAATTAGGGCTTATGTTGGACGCACAATACGCTGTTAAAGTTTGGACATTGAAATCCATCCTGTATATACATACTATATATATATATATATATATATATATATATATATATATATATATATATATATATATATATATATATATATGACAAACTACTGTTATATTCGTTTAATGGTGTTTACACTACACGAATTTAGCCAAACTATCCATTTTTTATTTTACATATAGTGGTATATATTTTTAATTTTGATACAGATTAAGACGTTATTTACTAAATGTTGAATTACCTTTTCGTTTCATTACATAACGGTTTTAGCTACTTTACGTAATTTTTCGCGATATATGAATCGTCCTTGCACATTATTCTACAGTTTTGGAAGTTTCCACATGTTATTTTACATTTTGGGAAGGTTATGTACCGACTGGTAGGCAACACACACCACTTCTGGCTATTTTCGTAACGTATTTATTGCTATAAAGGTTGGACTGGAAACACCGCGTAAAGTACGTTTTCTTGACAATGTAAGCATCCAATATTTCACAACCTTTATGTTACTGTTTATATGTTTAAAATTTCCATAACTGATGCTGGCTTCGTAAAACTTTAATTTGTTTAGGTTTTCTTCTGTGGTACGGTTGTTTTCACCTCTTCATCTGCACTTGATCACCTTTTTAAATCTGGATTCATGAATTTGATTGTAGTACACTCTTTCACCACTGATCACCGATGCGAGAAACGGTAGGCATACCACGTCTCCGAACCGAAGGCAGATAAGGAGCGTTTCATCGTCCTTGGATATATATCTATGTAATACACAGAAACGTAAACCATGTAAGACTTCCGTGTACTCCAGATAAAACTAAGTTAATGGCGAGTTATGTTTTGCTTTGTTACGTCATATAGCCCTGGAAAACCATACAATTAACAGCAGTAATCGAGTGTTTTATTAATGACCCTTATGTTGCTCTTTTGTTTCTGCATGGCTTTTCGTTTATTGTAGCAACTGCATTTACCAATAGCTTTTACTTGCGGAGTGTCCTACATACGATTTGATGAACATTATTCAGTTTAGGTGTACAAGATCTAAACAATTTATGCGACTTACTCAAGATGTTTGTGTATGAATTTATAACTGGTTTCGATAGAGCACTACGTGTTTTGCTGTAATTACTAACATCGTATGGGTAGTGAGCAGTTTTCTAGTTTGCATGTAGTACATAGAAGTTGTCGTGATTACATTAGAACTACCGCTTCAGTAAGTTAGTACATTTATTCAGGGTGATTCATACTAGAATTTTAAACCAGGTACTTCAAATTTCGTGTTCAAATTTGTTTTCTCCTGCCGATGATTACATTTTGGTAGGAATACAGCTGGGGAGAAGGGGTAGCTTCTGGTTTTTATCCAATATTTCTGGAACAGCTGTATATTTCAAAGGTATAATACCAACATATAGACCATAAACATACCGAGTAATTATGTTCTATGCATTTTTTTAATGCCACGCATAATTTAGCGGATAGATATTTCCAATGCAGAACTTAAGTGTTGCTTCAATTTCAAAACCTGAATAACGATTAATCTTATAAGAAAATGTGTAGATATATTTTTTAAAGAAAATTTAATTATGCATAACTTCTTTTTGTAAACTTCCTTTATATAAACCAAACTAGGTCTAAAAATTAATTAAATGGGATTAAAGGTGTTTAAACTGAATCATCAATATTTTATAGCACGGGCGTCTTTGGAATTTTTTTTAAGTCAGTATCTATATACCCATTAACTTCTATCTGACATTAAGGTTAAACATTCAGCATTATTTTATTGGTATTGAGTTTATGTGTGACAAGTTTGTGTTTAGTTGTTCAGTACTCTTGCTGTTGACTTAAAGAGGTATAAGATTCAATAAATTACTAAACAGTATTCGTGTATGAATATGAATCTCGTAAAGATATTCAGATATTTAAGAATTAGGATACGCTACTGGTAGGGGTTGATAATAAATTACACGCACATTAAAGCATTCTGTATAAATATAACATAAATCGTATATTCAATTAAGTAAATAAGTATGTAATTTAATATTCAAAACTATTAAATGAATTTTAAAGCGAGTTATATAAGTTAATATTTATATTAAAAATAAATTCATATTTAATGCAGTTATAAAACACGAACCGTCACTGATCAAACTGTAACTTATTTTAGTGTGAAGGGTAAAATCTATAGGCGCCACTTATCGATGAAATTTATATTAAATTCAAGAAAAATTGTTAAGGACTGAAGCAAATTAAACAGCAGTTGGAGGATTTTGGTCAATGAGAATTGCATGTTAATTTTACACAAAACTTTCGCGCTAATTTGAATTTAGCAAAAATAACTTCGATCACGCCACTTTTTATGTGGGAAATTTCATAAATTGATATTGTAATTTATTTTTATTGGGAAAAATGTAATTCAGTTGTATTGTTATGATGTTAAGAACATAGGAAGATTATAAGAATGGAATTCCAGGATAGTTCCAGCAATTTATTTAAAAAATTCTTGCATTTTGGATAGGAAAATAGAACATATTATGTAGAAAGGTTTAAATAAGGCCTTGTAAAATATTGGATTTACGAATTTTCATTATCGAATTTAAATAACCCTTCTTCTAAGGGATGAAAGGTTACTAATAGGACTACAGAATTAGGGCCTCGGCAGTTTAATTTAGTATTTACGCGAGACGGTCACGTCTGAGTGTCTTAAGGTAACGTCCACAAGGAATCTTTGATGGTTTAAGCGAGCGCGACAATTTTGCCAGTTGTCAAATAAAATATTATAATTGCTAGTAAATTCTAAATTGAAAGCTTTTCGCGTTAATTATTAACAATAAGACCACTTGGATTTATTAGTGATTGTACAAAAAAGTTCCTAAAGGTCATAGATGAAGGAGGCTAACATAAAAATTATAATAATTGTGGTACGCGTTTAAAATATGTGATATTGAATTAAAAGTTTAACGAATAGTGTAAGCTAATCTTATTAAACAAATAGTAACTTATTCAGACTGTAATTTAGAAAACTTGGTGAAATAAACTTTCATAGGTACATTTCACGGTTAAATAAATAGGGTGATACGCACAATAAAACGGTATTGAAAGTAATAGTTGGTAGATAATAATACAGGCCTAAAAAATTTGTAATGTGTATTGAAATGGAAATTGCATAAATTAAATAGTAACTGTGTAAGAGAAATCAGCTATATAACATTAAATTGTATGTCGCATTGCACAGTGGCAAAATAACAAGGGTTCTTAATTTCCGAAATGCCTACAAACCATGAGTCTGTTAATCTTGTTCGTTTTGGCAGCTTTGTAATAAAACTTGAAGTTATATTGTCGGGAAAATACATTATGGAACTATTATTTAATAAGGTAAGATGAAACACCGTTTATATGTCTCTCGGCTGCGAATCTAATACCCAGCTATTAAATTTTTCACTGTATCAACGCCAAGTTACCAGGTATTGTTCATAGTCCGCGACCCTTCTCTGCTGAAATCTTATCTACATCGAACTCGTAAAAGGTACCCACAACAGGATCGTTATTAAGATCGCTTATGCGATAAACAGGAGGTCTTATTTTTATCACTGCACTAATTGTAGAAACTTCCTCGCTCCAATTCCTTTCATGTCCTTTGTCAAAGGTGCACTTAGCTCTGGCGATACTACCATGTTCGCGGCTTTATATTGAGAATGACGTGATGTGCCTAAGCCTTTCGCGTACAGGTTATTCCATACTTCCAAAATATTTTCATCGTTTACAGCCCCAGGGGCCATCTTCGTACTTGAATGAGGGCAATTGTTGTAAGCAGTCACAAGTTTTTGAGTACATCTATATACCTGTATGAATTTTTGTAGATGAAATAACGCCACATCTTTGTTTTCAATGTTTTATTAAATCTTTCAACTACCGATGCTTTTACATCAGGATTGTTTGTTACATAGAAATTTTTATTTTGTTTCTTGAAAAGGTTTGTACACTGACCGCCACAAACTCCCTACCTTTATCCGTCTGTAGATCTGCCGGTGTATTATCACTTTCCTTAAAAAATTGGTGAATGTTTCAATTACAGATGCGGCTGTCTTCGTTTTAAGAACTATCGCCCAGCTTCTCTTTCTAAACACATCAATAACCGTTAGTGTGTAATTGTAGCCACTATTGTGTTTACTTAAAGTTTGCATATCGCAAAGATCCGCATGCTACAGCTCGTAAATGTTGCTCACAATATACCTATTGTATGGAAACTTTTTCTGGCAGGTTTATGAACCGTATAAGCTTTCCGAGCCTGAAGTCATTTTTTCACTTCACCATATCTACCCTTTATACCATCAACTGAAGGTATTATACCCGACAAACCTGACGGATGCGCTGGATCACAGCATACAGCATCAATGTTTTGTTCTCCACGTATGCAAATCTAGTGAAAATCTTTTTAGAAAGGATTTTCTCGGGTTTCCCCGATTCACTATCGCATCGTAATTCTCACCTATAGTTGTGAGGCTTGGTTTAATGTTAGGTGATAGCAGCATCACATCGTCAAGTATTTACGGATAAACCCTCGAGTATATTTATTTCTTTAATGTACGTCGCACACTGTCGCAATCGTGTGGGTTTGATGTTTTCGCTGTCTTAACGTTTCGTGAACCAGATCGATAATGTTGGAATGAGGGATGATTTCACCTTTTATTGTGACAGTAACCCTTTTATCTCAAAATACATCACAGTGTGTATTCAGTATACGCAGAATCAGTACCTTTCTTCTTACATAAAACAGACAGTATTGATACTATCTCGTCGTCTGCCAGACCTTTGCGTTTCGGCAAATCTCAATATCATCACCATCGTCGCTGATTGTTATACTAGCGGGTTGACGTAACTGATTGGTAAAGTGTAGATATCTTTGAAGAGCCTGATTGTACTGCTGCCATTTGTCATGGTCGGTTATTTTGCTTTTAAAACTCTATCTATGTTGTTACCCAGGTGCGTTAGTTAGTATGCTGTTTTGCGTGACATCAGGCACTTGCAGACACTGTATAAAATCCATAGGTAGAATAATAATCTTCTTCAGATTGTGGTCCATAGTTATTGAAACAAATTACCAAGAATTCCGCCAAATAATGGACCTAACAGGAGTGATAGGAATGCGCCGCCTTTCTGTACGAAACGCTGTTTCTTCTTTTTTATAGATTCACCTCTCTGTGCCAGCCGCCTTAAAGTGTGTTGATGGTGAGAGAGTCGCTGCTTCTGATCAAAGGTACTCGAAATTTTAAAATGTTATGTGCACACTCACAAATGCATTCCACTTGCTTAGTATCCAGACATTTCAATAAATCGTCACGTTGACTTTTACTTAATCTCCATAATGCGCGCACGATATCGGTGTTTTCGATTAATGCGTAAACCATCATATATGATGTAACCTTTATGTCTGTCAGGTTTAAACCCTTTTAAGCAATAAGTACTTGGCAAATACCCTGAGGCCCGAATATGTTTGTTCTATAGCGTAGCATATTCGGTGTATTCTGTTTCAAATCGAACAAAAAATATCCGTGCTGGTTTTAAGTAGAATCCTAGTACGCAGCCTCTAAAAATGTCGGGTTGTCAGGTGACATCTGCCTTTCTAAATCTGCACCCTGTCACGTTGCTCCTTAAAAAAGATTATGTAATGAGCGTTGAGAGAGATATTTCGCTGCCTACGTCCTTGATGAAATATGTTTTGCGTTAAGAAAAACACGCTTAGATTTCGACGATGACAATCCTATGTAAAAATATCAACCATCGAACATAAGATCGTCAATTATTATTAAGACTGGTATTTCAGCGTCAAACTGCTCCATATCAGGTAATTCTTTCTGAAATTCCACTGAGAGACCTTTGAATTATGGTTGCCATTCGCCGTAAAACCAGTAAAGGGTATTCCGTTATAATCACAATTTAATTACTAAGTGAAAAAAATCTGCAACCACAGAGAGTATATTCTACTCTGTTTCATTGTGCTTATCTTTTAATATAAAAATAATCCTATTTGCTGTTGTCTTCTAAATATCCACTAAAAGCCAACACGAATTTTTAAATCGTGCATTAACAATAATAGTTTGATGTATGTCTAATTTATAACACCGAATTACTTATCAACTTAATTGCTATTCATTTATTTATTAAAAGTAATTTGTGTGTGTGTGTGTGTGTGTGTGTGTGTGTGTGTGTGGTGTGTGTGTGTGTGTGTGTATGTGTGTGTGTGTGTGTGTGTGTGTGTGTGTGTGTGTGTGTGTGTGTGTGTGTGTGTGTGTGTGTGTGTGTGTGTGTGTGTGTTGATTATACAAATAAATTAGGCATAATTCTTTCGAATGTATAGGTGCCGACCGTTTAGATCGAGAATCTGCAATTGCAGCAGGGTAGAAAAGATTATTATTTCACCTAATATTTAATTTAGACCTTAATGTATTTTGAAACAGCAAAATTCTAAAATATTTGTAAACACATTATCTAACACGATGTCAATGGCTGATTTCTGCTTTCCAGTTCATGGTAATGAAATTGTATAACTGTTTAATAATAATATTTGCATTCCATAAAAAAACAGTAAGTGTGATAGAGATAAACAGGTTTGTATATTTACATTCTAGAAATTACTTACTTCATGATGGGAAAGCCAATAGCCAGCTTTATATCAACTATCCGTAAGTAAAAACACAAAACGAGAGAGCCGAGGGAGGAACGGATAAACGAGAAAAAGAGAGAATCAGAGGCGTGCATTACCAACTTCTATTACGGAAAATGTTCAATATTCCATACTTCACTAGATGGCGCCACAAATAAACCCTAATTAGTCGTGGAAATATACCGTTAGGTGGGGTTACCTCTATTATAGAAGAAAATAATCATTAGTCCATACACTACTAGACAAGTTTCGCAGCAAGGAGGTATCTACAAGAGGACGCAAACCCTAACATAAGTTGTTATAGCTGTCTTACAAGTTAGAATTAGGGCTCCTTATTGGAATACAAAAAATTCACAAGGCTAACTCTAAGGTCGAGCCCTAGACTAGCTCCAAGACTGGGCTTAAGGTCAACCTCAATTTCAAGGTCAAATATACGACCCCCACGTGAACGTGTATAAAAAGTGGTGGGAAAGGTGTCCCAGTAGGCAGGGCTTGTGACGCAAGAAAGTGAACATGTGGTGTCGCTGAACTACACACGCACACGCGCTGACTAATTAATTCCACAAGATTTAAAGCTATGAATGATTATCAAAATCCCAATTGGACATGTAAACCGCATTCTCATGTAAAATTGGAAACTTAGAATTGAAATTGGCACCTATACGGAAGAACCCTACAGATGAGGATAAAATTAAGTAATGGGGAATTTACACTAAACTTATTTCTTCCAATATGTTTTTATTATCTTTCTGGCTTCTAAATATATTTAATTACTGAATAAAAAATAAAACGTTTATTTGGCGACAATATACAAGTTTTGTAACAGTATACTAATGTAAAATTATAACATTAAACGGCATCAAATTGTAACAACAATAAAAATAAAGCCAACCTATTATAACAATGAATAATGTGGTGATAGGTTTCAGAAAATTTAAATGTTATACTAAAGTTCAAGTTTAATAGAAACTCTTACTGTGATGTAATTTGTACAATGATTAAACGCCAATTGTAATATCTCTAACTGTGATGATGTAATCTGAACGAGATAATTCATAAATAATGAAATTAGGTAAAGTTCTCCCTAAACACAAATCGTTTAACTTAATGGAGATACTAACCTTTCACCACTAATTGTGCCGTCTCGACTCCAATCGGTAGATTAAGAAAAGGGCAGGTTCTAATATACTGATTTGCTCATATACTTGAAATGCTGCTGACTTCCCATCTGCTTAATTATTTTCTCTTCACTACATTAATAAAAAATGCAATGTAAACAATAAAATGATACCTCGAGCGCCACGTTGTATTTAGTTATTAATATTCGGAGAAACAACGAAACCGAGTTCGTAAATAATAAAACATTCATCAAAATTAAAATAAAATTACAAGATACACTTACGTTTATTTAATATCCAATTGAAAGGATTATGTCAAAGAGTTCTTAGATCTATTCGTTAGTTACACAAAAAAATATCATTAAATAATTACCTTGGAACAGTTCTATTTTATTACCGAAACAGAATGGTGAACTTGGTGTGGTCATTATCTTGATAATTTATTCTTAATATATTGTGTCCATAAATTTAATGCATTACTTTGAAGTTTAAGTATGTAAAACTTGCGTTGTAGAATGTAATCCAAATAATAGTTCTATTAAAATTAAAAAAATAGCAAAATAGGGCAAAAGTAGTAAAATAGTGCCATTACAGCCACCAAAAAACAGTGAAATATAAGTGCCATATACAAGTAAGTGCCTGGAAAGAGCAAATGCTTTAGTTTTAAACATAATGAATTAGAAAATAACTTACCATCAAAATCTGATGGCAATAAATATAAAAAAATTAGGTAATAACCATTATAACAATGCCTCCTGCTGTAACATTCAGCAGTAAGTGAAAAATATAGCGGCTTTCAGAATAGCTCCTCTAAGTGTTTCCCCCAAGAAGTTGTCACGCGTTGCGCGGGTACAATGATCAGAATCCAATTTTTTTAAGAAAGGGAACTATAACTCTTTATGAAATATTACACCTAAAAATATATGTTATAGGAAATGCAAATTAAATTGCCTTTCTCAATTCTTTTCTAATATTACGCCAAATAAATGAACGTTCTTGAATTAATGTATTATTTAATACAACCCAAAAAAAAGGTTGTTACAAAATACTTATTTTTTGAATTTTTTAAAGGTATATTTAAATTATACAATCTAAACGTTTCGATAACACTTACTTTTATCTTCGTCAGTAGTAATATTTGTAAAAATTGTTAAAGATCTTTAACAATTTTTACAAATCTTTAACAATTTTTACAAATATTACTACTGACGAAGATAACTGTAAGTGTTATCGAAACGTTTAGATTGTATAATTTAAATACACCATTAAAAAACCCAAAAAAGGTAAGTATTTTATTATGAGTGTTAATGGTGAAAGTTTACATTTTCATAGTATACTATTGTGTATTACTATACATTAAGCAAGTAGCGTATTTACGTATATTTGGGAAAAACATTTTAATATTCTTGATGATCTAAAATCGTGTGCTGATTAGGTTAAAACAATCTTTTTCAACATACTGGAGTACACAATGTATAATTTTAATTACATATTATCATGTTCTAGCTAAATAAGGAACAAATCAAATAGATTAACGTTTAAACACGCCTTCTTCAAATAGTATTGAAGTATAGCCTCTATGATCTTTGACCAGAACGGAGATACCTCTTGAGCAAAAAGCTTAGAAGCACTGTTCAAAAGATTATTTGTTAATTCTGTAAATAAAATTCAAGAGTAGCTAAATTTTATGTTTGTTGTACTTCACCTTCTTGATTAATTCCTCCTAGATGTACCCTTACATCTGACATTTCAACGTTAAATTGTAAATGTAAGTTTTCACAACCATAGCCAATATTTGTTATAGTAAATGCTCCATCAGTACGTGATATGTTTCCATAGCCCATGCCACCACCGTTTAATGGTATTTGTAAAATGTTACCGGTAACTGTAAAACTTGTGTGTATTTTCCAGTGAGGTAGTATAAAATTTCCTTCTAATATACCTTTTTTTGAATCAAACCTAAAACGATAAAGGAACTAATAAAATCTACATTAAATGGTGAATACTTACTCAATTTTAGTTAGCTCGTAATTATGTACTCCAATAAATTTCATATCAGTAAAGGTTGCAAAGAAATTGGAAAATGGTGAAGTGTGAGTAGCGTTTAGATGGTGAAATAAAAAAGGATCTTGGGATGGTAACCCTATTTCTTTTATACCGTCTCGAACGTATTGTTTTACTGAATTCCCAACATTTAACAAGCATTTGCTTATGTTTGGATCATTTAAGTAACATCGAGGAAAATAACTGGCTAAAACGTAACAGTTATGATTATCTGCAACGAAGTAATAAAGAGGCATACCTAAAATCGCAGAATGAACATTCACGATGACCACGCAACCTAGCAAGGACGAAAACATTTTTAATAAAAACATTTTGCACATTTGTTATTTATATAAACGAATTAATTAAATTTATTGCAATTAGAAAACCAAATTTTTTAATGTAACTAATAAAAAATTTGCATCTTTAAAGTTAAATTGCTTATACTTGGGAGAATTTCCTTTATTTACGTAATTTATAAGAAATATGTACATCTATCAATGTAAAGCAATGTATTATTTACATAAAAAAATAAAACTGGAAGTTGCTTATATAGTTAGTAGGAAGTGACAAGTTTCGATTCTCATTAGCTTACGGGAAGACACTATGATATAGTAATTTTTGTATTAAGTGTGAAAAATGAGGGTCTTGTAAATGGCGCATGAGAGTGTTAATTCATTCGAATATGCCGTAAAACATGAATTTTACAACGAAATACAAACAATATTTTTTCTATAACTATAAAAACCTACAAATCGGGACATGCGCGTACAAATTTCAACAAAATCCTTCCACTACAACTGCGAAACTCCCTAGTTTATTAGTTTTGGTACCTGAGGCCGAAAGAAAGAAGTAAGAGCTTTTGTCTTCCATCATGTCATCGACAGGCCTCAAAAATTCCTATTAGTAACGCCGTCTGAAAAAATCCAAATTTAGTGTAATGATTCAGGATGGCGATAAAGAAATAATTTTTTAGGTATTGAACTAATCCTTTGTCATTAAATATTGACCATCAGTCACATGAAGGAGCCTGCTCATTTTGTCCGAATGTTGAGCAAATACGCTAACATTATATCTTTGTTAAGATCCGATCCTCACTCTCGCTTCCTTGCGTTAAATGATCGTAATTTCTTTTCGCAAATGCTTTTTGGTTTGTTCGGTAACAAGTTTACACAAGCACTTTTGGCTTCTGGTCGGCACATCAATCGAGATGGAGGAATCTCTTTTAGGTTTTAGCCAGTTCCCCCGATGTTACTTAAATGATCCAAACATAAACAAATGCTTGTTGAATGCGGGGAATTCTGTAAAACAATATATTCCAAATGGTATAAAAGACATAGGGTTACCATCCCAAGATCCTCTATTATTACACCATCTAAACGCTACTCACACTTCACCAGTTTACGAATTATTTGCAACCCTCGCTAATATGATATTGTTTGAACTTCATAACTACGAGTTAACTAAATTTGAGTAAATTCACCATTTAATGTAAGTTTTACTAGTTGTCTTTATCGCTTTAGGTTTGCTCCAAAAACTGATATATTGAAAGTAAATTTTATACTACCTTACTGGAAAATACACACTCGTATTACAATTACCGGTAACACATTACAAATACCATTAAGCAATGGTGGCCTGGCCTATAGAAACGTATCACGCTCTGGTGGAGCATTTATATTTACAATTTAACATTGAAATGTCAGATATAATGGTATGTCTAGGAGGAATTAAACATGAAGGTGAATTATAACAAACACAAAATTAGTTACTCTAGAATTTCATTTACAGGATTATCAAATATTCTTTTGAACTGTGCCTCTAAGCTATTTGCTCAAGAGGTTTCTCCGTTGTGATCAAAGATCATTGCGACTATACTTCAGTACTATTTGAACAACGCTAATCTATTTGATATGTTACTTATTTAGCTAGAATATGATAATATACAATTAAAGTTACACAGGGTGTCCGTAGAATACTTATACGTTTAATGATAGACACAATATGTTGAAAAAGGTTGCTTTAACCTAATCAGCAAACGATTTTAGATCATCAAAAATATTGAAAGGTTTTTCCCAAATATATGTAAATATGCGTCATCCTCACAGTATACTAAGACACAGTAGTATACAGTTACAAAATTTGTAGATTGTTAGTGGTCTTGATAAACATTTCATTTTTTTATAAACGTTGTTTCAACTCAGACAACTATATTCAGTAATTAAATATATTTAGAAGCCAGAAATATGTACTGTACATTATAATTATAAAATCATATTGGAATAAATAAGTTTAGTGTAAATCCCACATTACAAAATTTTATCCCCATTTGCAGGGTTCCTCCGTCTAGGCTCCAATTTAAATTCTACGTTTCCAATTTTTAAGTTCTTCAATTTTACATGAGACGTACATAGTGATATCTAATTGGTAGCTAAGTAAATACTTTGAGTTAGATTTTACTGCAGATTTCCATTTAGATGGCCAATTTGGAATATGATAGTCATTCACAGTGAAATTAGTTAGTGTGTGTGTGCGTGTGTGCGTGTGGGTTTGTGAATGTGTGCGTGTGTGCGTGTGTGCGTGTGTGCGTGTGCACGTGAGTGCGTGTGTGCGTGTGTACGTGTGTACGTGTGTGCGTGTGTGCGTTTGTGCTTGTGTGCGTGTGTGCGTGCGTGCGTGTGCGGGTGTGCGTGTGCGTGTGTGCGTGTGCGCAAGTGTACGTGTGTGCGTGTGTGCGCGTGTGTGTGAATGCGTGCGTGTGTGCGAGTGTGCGAGTGTGTATGCACTACAGTGCGTGTGTGCGTGTGTACTTGTGTGCGCGTGTGTGTGTGTGTGTGTGTGCGTGTGTACGTGTGTGCGTGTATGCGTGTGTGCATATGTGTTTGCGTGTGAGCCTGTATGCCGGTGTGCGTTTGTGCATGTGTACGCGTGTGCGTTGCTACATGTCTAACCTGCATGTAAACATTTTTTTGAAAGTGCACTCGACTAAGCTCCTGCGTACGGTCGTTTGACCGCAGAGCACTTGGATGCGTGGGGTTTTGGAGGGTTGCTACAATGTTGTGGACGTGGTTAGATAGCCACTAAAGGATAGGCGCCACAGGTTTTAGTCAGGAAAGGGAGAAAAGGAAAGAAAAGGAAAAAGAGGAGTAGAGTAGGGCAGGCCCTGTAAAACCTGAAACAGGTAGTGCTCCAAAAAAAAGGAACAATTTAAAGAGAGACAAACTTTTACCCAAACAACCACACAGTAATCGTTTATTTAATTTAATTTAAACTCAAATTAATACTTGTCGAATAAATATCGAACGTAAACAAATATGATACTATGCTAGTTTTTCCCCAAAGTATTCATACAATCTTAACACAACATAATTATAATTCAGCCCTGACGATGGCAAGTGGTGAGCCGTCGCAGATGCCCACAAGAATAAAAAACTAATTGTATTTAGTTCGTTAATCGAACCCTAAATGTAAAAGAAAAGTTTCGTTAATTGTGCCGCTCCCGACGGTTGTAAGTACTTACAAATCGCAGCCGAAAGGGCGAAAGTAACCCATAAAGTGCGATCTAAAATAGATCCACAATGAAAATAGTAGTGCTTAATTTTTGAAACGGCTTGCCTACGTTTCACAAAATAGAATTTAAATCCCCAATGATTTTAATTTCGGTTTCTTGAATTTTATTAAAACCCTTAAGAAGTGGTATTAAATAGAAATATCTGGATAGTCTGTTCAGTGCAAGGCATAGAATGCAGCAAGACATTCAATAGTACAGAAATTTTATTACAGCAAAACCTGCTCTGAACAAAATTATCCGTAATGACAATTAATTAATATTAAGGAAAGACAAAGTACAGAAAAGTTACAGAAATTCTAAATTTGAATATAAATATATATACAGTTTCAAACAATGACTGTAATTCATACGACCTCGATATCTGTTCCCTCCTGTATATAATGTATTTTACAAACAGGAGCTTCAACGCGCAACTACCGTGTGAAGGTAGTGAACTAAGTAGGTCAACGTCCCAGTGAATAATAGGTGTGGTTTTTTTTTTCTTCTTTTTGTATGCAGAAAGAAATTACAAATTGAACAAATCAAACTCTAAATTATTCAACCACTTTAGCCTCCAGTAAAAGCATGTTATAAATGATAAATTTTTGTTACAGGTAAGTAATGTAAGGTTAAACCCCAAATGTAACCTAACTCTGTTGTACTAATTTTAGCAATACACTGTTCATTACATAAATCCTGTGTATATTGAATAATAAAGAATTCTGACCTTTGATGAAGAATTATCAAACTGTAAACGCCCTTCGTGTTTCGAAGGTGGTAGTTACTTTGTGGAACCAAGACAGCTAGTCAGTAGTTAAGAGCTAGTATTCCAGTAGGAAAAGGTACGAAGGTGATCGGTAGTGAATTCCAATTTGCTAGTTATGTATATAAATAAAGAATAGCTGTTTATTTCGCAGGTATCAAGGCGCTGAAAGTGATACAAGTAAGTACGTTACTAATTACCTTATACAAGCATACCTCTTTTAGATGTTTAGAGCCGATAGCGATGATTTCGCTTCAACAGACTTATGTTATCAATTTAATTAATCTTGCGAAAGTACCTAAATGAAAGAAACGATTTACTAAAGGTTGTCGAACATGTGTTAAACTTACCCGAGGATATGAAGATTGAAAATTGCAATAAGATCCGCTTGTAAAGCGTCAGTAAAGTTTTATACCAAAAAACATTACATTATATGAAAAATTTTCCAAAGAAACGATGCTTAAACATCTTATAAACGGAAGGAAAAATTTTTCTTGCAGATCAACCTTCTCATCGGAAAATGGCGTGTTAAGAAAAGAAAGATTAGGAACAACGCCCTAACAAAAGCAATATTGCCAAACTATTAAAATTATTCAAACTAGATAAGAATGTTAAAACCAAATTTTGATAAATAAATATTTACAGATATCTAATAGTTGTCTTTTAAAAACAAGATTTCTTTTCAAACTCTAGTAAATGACCATAAATTTTAGAGATGGCGCAACTTATATCTATAAAAAAATAAAAAAAAGAGGTGTACGTTAAATAAATTAGTTTAACTGTAGAGAAGCGAAAAATAATTTTTGAGGTACGCAATTAAAAACATTCCACCAACGAATATGGAAATATTAATATTTAGATCTAACTAATTAGTTCATTCATTAGATAAAGTAAAGGAAATTATCGAAAATACACGTTATTCGCGATAAACACGTAACAGCGTGTTCCTCAATATTACATGAGACGTACATAGTGATTTCTAATTAGGAGCCTAGTAAATGCTTTGAATTAAATTTTAGTGCAGAATTCCGTTTAGATGACCAATTTTGAGTTTGATAGTCGTTCACAGTGAAATCATTTAGTGTGTGTGCATGTGTGAGTGTGTGCGTGTGTACGTGTTTGCTTGTGTGCCTGTGTGCGTATGTGTGCGTGTGTGAGTGTGTACGATTGTGTGTATGTGCGTGTATACGTGCGTGCGTGTGTGCGTGTGTGCGTGTGCGCGTGTGTGCGTGTGTATGTATGAGCGTGTGTGCGTGTGTGCGTGTGCGTGTGGGCGTGTATGCTTGTGTGCGTCTGTGGGTGTGTGCGTGTGTGCATGAGTGCGTGTGTTTGCGTGTGTGCGTGTGCGGGAGCGCGCGTGTGCGTGTGTGCACATGTGGGCACGTGTTCGTGTATGCGTGTGTGTACGTGTGAGCGTGTGTGCGTGTGTGCGTGTGTGCGTGTCTGCTTGTATGCATGTGTGAGTGTGTCTGTGTGTGTGTGTGTGTGTGTGTGTGTGTGTGTGTGTGTGTGTGTGTGTGTGCGAGTTTTCGTTTGTGCGCGTGTGCGTTTGTGCGTGAGTGCGTGTGTATGTGTGTGCGTGTGTGCTTGTGTGTGTGTGTGTGTGTGTGTGCTTGTGTGCGTGTGTGCGATTGTGCGTCTGTGCGTGTGCGTGTGAGTGTGTAGTATGCGTGTGTGCGTGTCTACGTGTTTGCTTGTGTGCCTGTGTGTGCGTGTTTGCGTTTCTGCGCGTGTTCGTGTGTGCGTGAGTGCGTGTGTACGTGTGTGTGTGTGTGTGCTTGTGTGTGTGTGTGCCTGTGTGCATTTGTGCGTCTATGCGTGTGTGCGTGTTTGTATATATGCGTGTGTACGTGTGTACGTGTTTGCTTGTGTGCCTGTGTGCGTGTGTGTGTGTATGTATGCGTGTGTGCGTGTGTACGTGTTTGCTTGTGTGCCTGTGTGTGCGTGTTTGCGTTTCTGCGCGTGTGTGCGTGAGTGCGTGTGTACGTGTGCGTGTGTGCTTGTGTGTGTGTGCCTGTGTGCATTTGTGCGTTTGTGCGTGTGTGCGTGTTTGTATGTATGCGTGTGTACGTGTGTACGAGTTTGCTTGTGTGTCTGTGTGGGTGTGTGTGCGTGTGTGTGTGCGTGTGTGCGTGTGTGCGTGTGTGCGTGTGTGCGTGTGTGCGTGTGTGCGTGTGTGCGTGTGCGTGTCTGCGTGTATGTTGGTGCGTTGTGGGTGTGCGTGTGCGCGGTGTGCGTGTGCGTGTGGTGTTTGTGGGTGTGCGTTTGCGTTGTGCATGTTTGCGTGTACGTGTTCCTCAATTTTACGTGAGACGTACATAGTGCAATTGGTGCTGTAAATGCTTTGAGTTAAATTTTGTGCAGTTCCATTTAGATGCGTGTTGGGTTTGTCCTTGTAATTAGTTTGTTGCGTGGGGGTGTGCGTTTTGTTGTGCTGTGTGCGTGTTGCGGTGGGTGTGCTGTTGGGTGCGTGTTACGTGGTGCTGGTTATGGCGTTGTGCTTAGTTGTACTGCTTGTGGTGTGGCGTGTGTGCGTTTGTGGGTGTGTCGTTTTTGCGTGTGTGCGGTGGGCGTGTGGCGTTTTTGCGTGTGGTGTGGCTGTGTGTGTGCGGGTGCTTGTGTGTGTGTGCGTTTGGTCTGTGCGTGGTTTGCGGTGTGCGTGTTTGGTTTTTGGGTGCGTGTGGCGTGTGTGTGTTTGCTTTGTGCCCGGTGCGTGTGTAGTTAGGGTGCGTGTGCGTGTTATTTGCGGGTGTGGCGTGGGTGTGTCGTGTGGGCGTTTCCGGGTGTGGCGTGTGGCGTGGCTTGTGTGCGTGTTGCGTGTGCGTGTGGCGTGTGTGCGTGTGTGCGTGTGTGCGGTGGTGCGTGTGTTGCGTGTGCGTGGCGGGAGCGCGTGTGTGCCATGGGGCGGGGCGTTTGGTGCGTGTTTCGTGGAGCGTGGTGCGTGTGTGCTTTTACGCGTGTTTTCTTCTTTTACATGGCGTGTGTCTCTTTGCTGTTGCTTTGTTAGATATTGCGGTCCGTTTAGTGGTCAATTTGGGTTGTGTCATTCCGTGAAATTGTTGTGTGTGCGTGTGTGCGTGAGTGCGTGTGTACGTGTGGCGTGTTTTGTGTGTGTGCCTGTGTTTGGCGTTTGTGCGTGTGGTTTTATGTTGCGTGTAGTAGTTTGCTTTGTGTGTTGTGTGGGGTGTGTGCGGGGTGACGTTTGGCGTGTGTGCGTGCGTGTGTGGTGGTGTGCGTGTGTGGTGGTGTGTGGTGTGTGTGGCGTGTGGGCGTGTGGGCGTGTGCGTGTGGGCGTGTGCATGTGCACGTTTGGCGTGTGGGTGGTGTCTGCGTTATGCTTGTGTGCGTTAGTGGGTGTGTGGTGTGCCGGTGTGGGGTGTGTTTGTGGGTGTGCGTGATTGCGTTGTGCATGTTTACGCGTGTGTTTCCTCAATTTTGGAGACGTACATAGTGATAACTAATTGGTAGCTAAGTAAATGCTTTGAGTTAAATTTTAGTGCAAATTTTTAGATGACCAATTTGAGTTTGATAACCATTCACAGTCAAATTAGTTAATGGTGGTGTTTGCGTGTGCGTTTTGGTATGTGCGTGTGCGTGTGGAGTGTGCGGTGGTGTGTGGGTGCGTGTGTGGTGTCGTGGGTGTGCGTGTTGTGTACGTGCGAGCGTGTGGGTGGAGCGTGTGGCGTTTGTGGGTGGCGTTTTGCGTGTGGTGTGCGTGTGTCGTTTGCGGGTGTGCGTGTGGTATGTGCATGTGACGTGTGTGCGTGTGCTTGTGTGTGAGTGTGGTGTGTGCGTTCTGTGCGTGTGTGCTGTTGAGTGTTTGTATGTGCGTGTGTGCGTGTGTACGTGTTTGCTTGTGTGCCTGTGTGCGTGTGTGAGTGTGTACGTTTGTGCGAGTGTGCGTGTATACGTGCGTGCGTGTGTGCGTGTGTGCGTGTGTGCGTGTGTGCGTGTGCGTGTGCTGTGTAGCTTGTGTGCGTGTGTGCGTGTGCGTGTGTGCGTGTATTGTGTGCGTGTGTGTGCGTGTGCTGTGTGCGTGTGTGCGTGTGCGTGTGCGTGCTGTGCGTGTGCGTGTGAGCGCGTGTGTGCGCATGTGGGCGTGTGTGCGTATATGCGTGTGTGCGTGTTTGCGTGTGAGCGTGAGTGCGTGTGTGCATGTTTACGCGTGTAAGTGTTCTTCAATTTTACATGAGACGTACATAGTGATCTCTAATTGGTAGCTAAGTAAATGCTTTAAGTTAGATATTAGTGCAGAAGTCCGTTTAGATGGTCAATTTGGAGATTGATAGTCATTCACAGTGAAATTAGTTAGTGTGCGTGTGTGCGTGTGCGTGTGTACGTGTGTGCGTGTGTGCTTGTGTGTGTGTGCTTGTGTGCATTTGTGCGTTTGTGCGTGTGTGCGTGTTTGTATGTATGCGTGTGTACGTGTGACAGTTTGTTGTGTGTGTGGGTGTGTGAGTTAGTTTGTGGTGTGCGTGAGTCGTGCGTGCGTGTGCGTGTGGGTGTGCGTGTGTGCGTGTGCGTGTGTGCAGTGTGCGTGTGTGCGTGTGTGCGTGTGGCGTGTGTGCATGTGCGTTGTGCGTGTGTGCGTTGCGTGTCTGCGTGTATGCTGTGTGCGTGTGCGTGTGTGGGTGTGCGGTGTGCGTGTGTGGTTTGTGGTGTGCGTGTTGCGTGTGTGTTTGAGCGTGTGTGGTGTTATTTGTGGAGCGTGTGTCTTGAGCGTGTGCTTTGAGTTAAATTGTGCGTGTCCATTTGTGCTGTTGAGTTTGTCCATTCACAGTCAAATTAGTTAATGTGTGGTGTTTGCGTGTGTGCGTGTGGTTTGTGTATGTGTACATGTGTGCGTGTGTGCGAGTGTGCGTGTGCGTGTGCGTGTGTGACGTGTGTGCGTGTGTACGTGTGTGCGTGTGTGCGTGTGTGTGTGCGTGCGGCGTGTGCGTGTGCGTGTGTGCGTGTTGTGCGTGTGTGCGTTTGTGCGTGTGTGTGTGTGCGTGTGTGCGTGTTGCGGGTGTGTGGTGTATGTGCGTGTACGTGTCGTGTGTGCTTGTGTGTGAGTGTGCGTGTGTGTTGTGCGTCTGTGCGTGTGCGTGTTTGAGTGTGTGTGCGTGTGTGCGTGTGTACGTGTGCTTGTGTGCCTGTGTGCGTGTGTGTGTACGTGTGCGAGTGTGGTATACGTGCGTGTCGTGTGGCGTGTGTGCATGTGTACGTTGTGCTGTGTGCGTGTGCGTGTGTCGTGTATGCTGTGGTGGTGCGTGTGTGCTGTGTGCGTGTGTGCGTGTGTGTGTGTGCGGTGCGTGTCGTGTGCTTGCGTGTGTGCGTGTGCGGTGAGCGCGTGTGTGGCGATGTGGGCGTGTGCGATATGCGTGTGCGTGTTTCCGTGTGAGCGTGATGTGTGCATGTTTACGCGTGTGTTCTTCAATTTACATGTGCGTAGTGATCGTCTAATTGGTAGCTGTATGCTGTGCGTGTAGATATTGTGCGGTCCGTGATGTGTCAATTTGGAGTTGTGTCATGTCGACGTGTTTAGTAGTGTGTGCGTGGTGACGTGTGTGCGTGTGCTTGTGTGGTGTGTGTGTGCATTTGTGCGTTTGTGCGTGTGCGTGTTTGTATGTATGCGTGTTACGTGTGTACTTGCGTGTGCTTGTGTGTGTGTGCGTGTGTGAGTAAGTACGTTTGTGCGAGTGTGCGTGTATACGTGCGTGCGTGTGTGCGTGTGTGCGTGTGTGCGTGTGTGCGTGTGTGCGTGTGTGCGTGTGTGCGTGTGCGTGTGTGCGTGTGTGCGTGTGTGCGTGTGTGCATGTATGCGTGTGGGCGTGTGTGCGTGTGTGCGTGTGGGCGTGTGTGCATGTGCACGTTTGTGCGTGTGTGCGTGTGCGTGTCTGCGTGTATGCTTGTGTGCGTTAGTGGGTGTGTGCGTGTGTGCCGGTGTGCGTGTGCGTGTGTTTGTGGGTGTGCGTGTGCGGGAGCACGCGTGTGCGTGTGCGCATGTGGACGTGTGCGTGTATCCGTGTGTGCGTGTTTGCGTGTGAGCGTGATTGCGTGTGTGCATGTTTACGCGTGTACGTGTTCCTCAATTTTACGTGAGACGTACATAGTGATAACTAATTGGTAGCTAAGTAAATGCTTTGAGTTAAATTTTAGTGCAGAATTCCATTTAGATGACCAATTTGGAGTTTGATAACCATTCACAGTCAAATTAGTTAATGTGTGAGTGTTTGCGTGTGTGCAAGTGTGCGTTTGTGTATGTGTACATGTGTGCGTGTGTGCGAGTGTGCGAGTGTGCGTGTGTGCGTGTGTGCGTGTGTACGTGTGTGCGTGTGTACGTGTGAGCGTGTGTGCGTGTGTATGTGTGTACGTGCGAGCGTGTGTGCGTGTGAGCGTGTGTGCGTTTGTGGGTGTGTGCGTTTTTGCGTGTGTGCGTGTGTGCGTGTGTGCGTTTGCGGGTGTGCGTGTGTGCGTATGTGCATGTGTACGTGTGTGCGTGTGTGCTTGTGTGTGTGTGTGCGTGTGTGCATTTGTGCGTCTGTGCGTGTGTGCGTGTTTGAGTGTTTGTAAGTGTGCGTGTGTGCGTGTGTACGTGTTTGCTTGTGTGCCTGTGTGCGTGTGTGAGTGTGTACGTTTGTGCGAGTGTGCGTGTATACGTGCGTGCGTGTGTGCGTGTGTGCGTGTGTGCGTGTGTGCGTGTGGGCGTGTGTGCATGTGTACGTTCGTGCGTGTGTGCGTGTGCGTGTGCGTGTGTGCGTGTATGCTTGTGTGCGTGTGTGCGTGTGTGCGTGTGTGCGTGTGTGCGTGTGTGCGGTGCGTGTGCGTGTGCTTGCGTGTGTGCGTGTGCGGGAGCGCGCGTGTGTGTGTGCGCATGTGGGCGTGTGTGCGTATATGCGTGTGTGCGTGTTTGCGTGTGAGCGTGAGTGCGTGTGTGCGTGATTACGCGTGTAAGTGTTCTTCAATTTTACATGAGATCTCTAATTGGTAGCTAATTAAATGCTTTAAGTTAGATATTAGTGCAGAAGTCCGTTTAGATGGTCAATTTGGTGCGTCATTCTGTGTGTTGTGTGTGTGCGTGTGTGAGTGTGTGCGTGTGTGCAAGGGTGCGTTTGTAAATGTGTGCGTGTGTGCGTGTGTGCGTGTGTGCGTGTGTGCGTGTGCGTGTGCGTGTGTCGTGTGCGTTTCTGCGTGTGTGCGTGTGTGCGTGTGTGCGTGTGTGCGTGTGTACGTGTGTACGTGTGTGCGTGTGTGCGTGTGTGCGTGCGTGCGTGTGTGCGTGTGTGCGTCTGTGCGTGAGTGCGTGCGTGCGCGTGTGCGTGTGTGCGTGTGCGGGTGTTCGTGTATGCGTGTGTGCGCGTGTGCGTGAGTGCGTGCGTGTGTGCGAGTGTGCGTGTGCGAGTGTGCACTACAGTGCGTGTGTGCGTGTGTGTGTGTGTGTGTGTGTGTGTGTGTGCGTGTGTGTGTGCGTGTGTACGTGTGTGCGTGTATGCGTGTGTACGTGTGTGTTTGCGTGTTTGCGTGTGAGCCTGTGCGCCGGTGTGCGTTTGTGCACGTGTACGCGTGCGCGTGTTCCTCAATTTTACATGCGTGTGTGATTGTCGTAATGTGGGGTAGTTGCTGGTAAATTTTGTGCAGAATTGTTTACGTGCTTTTGGGTTTGATGTCGTTCACGTGCGTTGGTGTGTGCGTGTGGTTTGTGCATGTGTGCGTGTGTGCGTGTGTTCATTGTGCATGTGTGCGGGTCGGCTTGCATGCATGTGTGAGTTTGTGCGTGTGTACGTCTGTGCGTGTTTACGTTTGTGCGTGAGGGCGTGTGTGCATGTGTGCGTTTGTGCGTGTGTCCGTGTGTGCGTGTGTGCGTGTGTGTGTATGAGCGTCTGTGCGTTTGTGCGTGTATGCGTGTGCGGGTGTGCGTGTGTGCGTGTGTGCGTGTGTGCGTGTGTGCATGTGTACGCGTGTACGTGTGTGCGCGTGTGCGTGAGTGCGTGCGTGTGTGCGAGTTTGCGTTTGTGAATGTGTACGTGTGCGCGTGTGTGCGAGCGTGCGTGTGTGCGTGTGTACGTGTATACGTGTGTGTGTGTGCGGGTGAGCGTGTGTGTGTTTGTGCGTGTGTGCGTTTTTGCGTGTGTGCGTGTGTGCGTTTGCGGGTGTGCGTGTGTGCGTCTGATCGTGTGTGCATGTGTACGCGTGTGCGTGTGTGCGAGTGTGCGTGAGTGCATGCGTGTGTGCGAGTGTGCATGCGTGAGTGTGCACTACAGTGCGTGTGTGCGTGTGTACGTGTTTGCGTGTGTGCGTGCGTATGTACGTGTGTGCGTGTATGCGTGTGTGCGTGTGTGTCTGCGTGTGAGCCTGTGTGCCGGTGTGCGCTTGTGCATGCGAGTGCTTGTGCGCGTTCCTCAATTTTACAAGAGATGTTCATAGTGATTTCTAATTGGGATCCTAGTAAATGCTTTGAGTAAAATTTTGTGCAGAATTGTTTAGATGACCAATTTTGAGTTTGATAGTCATTCACAGTGAAATTAGATAGCGTGTGTGCATGTGTGAGTGTGTGCGTGTGTGCGAGTGCGTGTTTGTGAGTGTGTTCGTGTGTGCGTGTGTGCATGTGTGCGTGTGTGTACTTGTGTGCGTGTGTGCGTGTGTGCGTGTGTGCGTTTGTGAGTGTGTGCGTGTGTGCAATTGCACGCGTGTGCCTGTGTGCGTGTGTGCGTGTGTATGTATGAACGTCTGTGCGTTTGTGCGTGTGTGCGTGTGCGTGTGTGCGTGTATGCTTGTGTGCGTGTATTTTCTCGTGTGCGTGTGCGGGAGCGCGGGTGCGCTTGTGTGCGTATGTGCTTGTGTGGTTATGTGCGTGTGAGCGTCCGTGTATGCGTGTGTGAGTGTGAGTACGTATGCGTGCGTGCGTGTGTGCGTGTGTGCATGTGTGCGTGTCTGCTTGTGTGCATGTGTAAGTGTGTGCGTGTGTACGTGTTTGCGTGTTGGCGTTTGTGCGCGTGTGCGTGTGTACGGGAGTGCGTGAGCACGTATGTGCGTGTTTGTGTTTGTGCGACCGTGCGTATGTGCGTGTGTGAGTGAGTGTAAGTATGCGTGTGTGCGTGTGTACGTGTTTGCTTGTGTGCCTGTGTGCCTGTGTGAGCGTGTGTATGCGTGTGTGAGTGTGCGCGTGAGTGTGTGCGTGCATGTGGGCGTGTGTGCGTGTGTGTGTGTGCGTGTGGGCGTGTGGGCGTGTGTGTGTGCGTTTGTGCGTGTGTGCTTGTGTGCGTGCGTGCGTATGTATGCATGAGCGTGGGAGTGTGTGTGCGTGTGTGCGTGTGCATTTGTGCGTGTATGCGTGTGTGCGTGTGTCCGTGTGCGTGAGTTAGCGTGTGCGTGTGCGGGGGCGCGCGTGTACGTGTGTTCGTTTGTGCGCGTGTGTGCGTGTATGCGTATGTGCGTGTTTGCGTGTGTGCTTCTGTGCGTGCGTGCGTGACTGCGTGTGCGTCTGTGCGTATGTACGTACATGCGTTTGTTTGTGTGTGCGTGTGTTCGTGTGCGCATGTTGGCGTGTGTTCGTTGCGCGTATTTACGTGTATGCGTTTGTGCGTGTGTGCGTGTCTTTGCGTGTGAGCGTGTGTGCGTGTGAACGTGTGAGCGTATGTCAACTGTGCGTGCGTGTGCGTGTCGTATGCGTGTAGCGTTGTGGGTGTGCGTGTGTCGTTTGCATGTTGCGTGTGCCATGGCGCGTGATGTGTGCGTGTGTGTGCGTGCGCGTTTTCGTGTGAATGTGACATGTGAGTGTGTGTGTGTGCGTGCGTGTGTAGTATGCTGTGTGAGTGTGCGTGTGCGTTTGTGCGTGTGCGTGTGGCGTGATCGCGTGCGCGTGCTGTGCGTGTTGATGTATTGCGTGCTGTGGCGCTTGAGCATGTGTGTGTGCGTGTGGTTTGTGCGTGATTGCGTGTGTTGTGTGGTTGCCGTGTGTTGCTGTATGCGTGTTGTGTGCGTGCGTGTGCGTGTGCGTGCTGTGCGTGGTGTGCGTGTGTGTGTGTGTATGCGTTGTGCGTGTATGTTTGTGTTGGTATGTGCGTGTGTGCGTGTGCTGTGTGCGTGTGTGTGTGTGTGTAGTGTGGGTGTGTGTTGTGTTCGCGTCATTCGTGTTGCGTGTGTGCGTGTTGCGTGTGTGTGTGTGTCTTGTGTGTGTGCGTGGTGCGTTGGTGGCGCTTATCACACGGCACAGAAGCACACGCACACACGAACAGGCGAGTACAAGTACAAAATCCCAGAAGCATACACATACAAACATCACAGCACACAGGTACTACACGGCGACACACACACACTACACACAGCACACACGCACACAGCAAGACGTCAGCAGAGGCGGTATATACACACACACGCACACACGCACACACGCACACACGTTCACACGCACGCACACACGTAAACAAGCACACACGCACACACGCACACTCACGCTCACACGCACACACGCACATACGCACAAGCACCCACTCACACACGGGCAGACGTACACACCCGCACACACACGAACAGACGCGCACACGCACACGCACGTAGCCAAACGACACACGCACTCACGTCACATGCACAATGAAACACAATGCACAGGCACACGATATGACAGACGCATATATGCACGCACACACTCACTCACACACACACACACACACACACAGCAAACAGGCACAGCACAACAGCGCAGCACCACACGCGCACGTATGCTACACGCACACGCACATAACCATGCACACATTCACAAACACGCACAATACACACGTAGGCATGCACGCTCACGCGCACACGCTTATACGCACATGTGCACAGAAGCACACACGCACACGCGCACACACGCACACATGCGCACAAGCACACACGTACACACAAAGACACGCACTCACGCACACACGCTCACTCCTCCACACGCACAAACGCCCACATGCACTTATAGACGCACGCACACACGCAAACACGTAAACACGCACACACGTACACACGTACACACGCGCACACGCACACACGCATATACCCACACACACGCACGCACGGACACACGCACACACGCACACACACACCCACGCAGACACGCACTCACTCACATTCGAAACGCAAGAACACATGCACACATACTAACGCATACACAAACAAACGTCCACACACACACATACGCGCAGACGCACACACACGCACACACGCACACATTCACATCCACACGCCCACACCCGCACACACGCACTCACGTACACGCAGACACGAACACACGCACACACGCATACACCACGCATACACGCACCAAGGCACACATGAACACACGCACACACGAACGTACGCACACACGTACACATGTACACACGCGCGCATACACACACGCACACACGTACAGGTACACACCCACAGACTAACACGTGCACACACGCACACACGCACACACCCACACACGCACACAGGCAAACACGTGTACACGCAAACACGCACACATGCACACACAAACACACGCGCACACACTCACACACTCACTCGCGCACACACGCAGATAGGTACACACGCACATACGATCACACGCAAACAGGCACACTCGCACACGTGCACACTTAGCACACACGCACTCGCGCTCAAGCGCACACACACACAGGCGCACATACGTATATACATACACACGCACACACGCTCACACGATCACACGCACACACGGACCCACCCACACACTCACATACGAACAGACGCGCACACGCACGTACACATAAACGTACACACGCACTCACGCCCACACGCGCACGCACCCGCACACGCATACATACACAGACGCATATACGCACGCACATACTCACTCTCACACACACACACACACACACACATGCTCACCCGCGCACAGGCAAGGAAGCACACTAGCACACACGCACTCGCGCACAAGCGCACACACACACAGCTGCACACACGTATATACATACACACGCACACACGCACACACGCACACACGTTCACCCGCACACACGCACACACGCACACACACGCACACACGCACACACGCACGTACACACGCACGCACGAATGTACGCACACACGCACACGCGTACACTCACGCACGCACACACGTACACATGCACACACGCACACACGCATACATGCACACACACACGCACACACGTACACACGCACACACGCAGACACGTACACACGTATACACTGAAGTAGTACAGGGCACCTAAACTGTCACTTTTTCTACGTCACACAAGTCCTGCCTCCTGGGAAACCTTTCCCACCACTTTTGGTTTTCGTTCACGCGGGGGTTGTGTTTATGACGTAGAGATTGAGGTTAACCTCAAGCCCGGTGTTGGAGTTGGTCTTGAGCTCAACCTTACTGTTGTCCTTGCGAATTCTCTGTATTGTGGTAAGGAGCCCTAATGCTAACCTGTAAGTCAGCTATAAGAACTTGTGTTAGTGTCTGCGCCCTCTTGTCGTGGCCCCCTTGGCTGGAAACAGTGTTATAATAAGGGGACCCTAAAGTTAACTTGTAATATAGCCATAGGACTTGCGTTAGGGTCTGAGCCCTCTTGTCGTGGCTCCCTATGTTGGAAATAGTATTATAGTATGGGCACCCTAATGCTATCTCATAAGGCAGCTATAAGAACCAGTGTTAGGGTCTGCGCCCTATTGTCGGGGCCCCCTTGTTGCAAAACGTGATTTTGTCTGTGGGGCCATCTAGCGATAATGGACTAATGTATATTTTGTTCGGTAATAAAGGTAGCGCCACCCAGCGGTTGGAGCAATTAGGGTCTGTTTGTGGCGCCATATAGTGTTGTATAGACCCATGAAGATTATCAGTAACCCTTTTATCTCAAAATACATCGCCGTGTGTATTCAGTATACGCAAGAAATCAGTACCTTTCTTCCTAAACGAAACAGACAGTATTGATACTATCTCGTCGTCTGCCAGACCTTTGCGTTTCGGCAAATCTCCAATATCATCACCATCGCCGCTGATTGTTATACTAGCGGGTTGACGTAACTGATTAGAAAAGTGTAGATATCTTTGAAGAGCCTGATTGTACTGCTGCCATTTGTCACGGTCGGTTATTTTGCTTTTAAAACTTTATCTATGTTGTTACCCAGCTGCGTTAGTTAGTATGCTGTTTTGCGTGACATCAGGCACTTGCAGACGCAGTATAAAATCCATAGGTAGTATAATCATCTTCTTCAGATTGTGGTTCATAGTTATTGAAACAAATTACCCAGAATTCCGCCAAGTAATGGTCCTAACAGGAGTGATAGGAACGCCGCCCTTCTGTTCGATAAACTGTTTCTTCTTTTTTATAGATTCACCTCTCTGTGCCAGCCGCCTTAAAGTGTGTTTATGTTGAGAGAGTCGCTGCTTCTGATCAGCTTACAGAGGTACACGAAATTTTAAAATGTTATGTGCACACTTTCAAATGCATTCCACCTGCTTAGTATCCAGAATTTCAATAAAGCGTCACGTTGACTTTTACTTAATCTGTCTAAGGCGCGCATGATATCGGTGTTTTCGATTAATGGGTAAACCATCATATATGATGTAATCTTTATGACTGTCAGGTTTAAACCCTTTTATGCAATATGTACTTGGCAAATACCCTAAGGCCCGAATATGTGTGTTCTATAGCGTAGCATATCCGGTGTATCCTGTTTCAAGTCGAAGAACAAATATCCGTGCGGGTTTGAAGTAGAATCCTGGTACGCAGCCTCTAAAAATGTCGGGTTGTCTGGTCAAAATCTGCCTTGCTAAATCTGCGCCCTGTCACTTTGCTCCTTAAACAAGATGATGTAATGAGCGTTGAGAGAGATATTTCGCTGTCTACGTCCTTGATGAAATATGTTTTGCGTTAAGAAAAACACGCTTAGATTTCTATGATGACAATCCTATGTAAAAATATCAACCATCGAACTGTTAGTCTCGCACGTTAGATCGTCAATTATTATTAAGACGGGACTTTCACCGTCAAACTGCTCCATATCAGCTAATTCTTTCTGACATTCCACTGAGAGACCTTCGAATAATGGTTGCCATTCGCCGTAAAACCAGTAAAGGGTATTCCGTTATCATCACAATTTAAATACTAGGTGAAAAAACCTGCAACCACAGACAGGTATATTCTACTCTGTTTCATTGTGCTTATCTTTTTTTTAATATCAAATTAATCCTATTTGTTGTTGTCTACTAAATATTCACTAAAAACCAACACGTGTCTTTAAATCGTGCATTAACAGTACTAGTTTGATGTCTTCTTTATAATACCTAATTACTAACTAAATTAATTGCTACTCATTTGTTTATTTTAAAAGTAATTTAGTGTGTGTGTGTGCGTGCGTGCGTGCGTGCGTGCGCGCGCGTACGCGTGCGTGCGTGTGTGCGTGCGTGCGTGCGTGCGTGCGTGCGTGTGTGTGAAGACTTCTGTAATACACCACAATTCCAAGGTTGCCACAATTCCAATGTCGCCACAATGCCAAGGTCGCCACCGCACCAAGGTCAAAAAAGCGCAATGTTTGACCTAATTACATATCATTACCACAAAGCCAAGGTCACAAACCCCGCTTTCCTGTTCCAAAATTACAAGGCCATCCGTGTGACCTACGTTATCCTTAACCACCTGGTTGCTACTCTAGCCCAAGGCCACCCCACTTGTATGTATTTTGCTCACCCACACTTTTTACCAAAATAAAAGAAAACGATATGTTAATATATTTAATTCATGTAGAAATAAAGACATGTACAAATTATATTTAATTCATAGAAATATGTACAAATGTGTTACTCAGGTATATGATTTTCTTTAGGAATAAAACATTTTGATCTAGTACAAGTGCAGAAGGTCATCTCCACTTCCGTTTCATTACATCTGCGTGGACGTGGTGCGAGGAGATGAGCATACATGCGGTGTGGTGCCAATTGTAGATGTTCCTGTAACGGATTGACATCTGGCTGCCATCGGTTTATTCTAACCCCAAACATGAAACATTCGACAGTGCCATCTGCAGATGTGGAAATGAACCCTGCTGCAGCAAGCGGTAAAGGTGAATGCACTCCAGACCATGTTAGATACGTTAGTACGCGTTTATCAAATCAGTTGTAATACTGAGGATAATAAAAGTTTGGGTCACACATGTTAGCAGCGATGAACACACTATTAGACTGACAGGAAATAGTTTATTTTATACACTATATACATTATCTACAATATATACCTAAAAAAAGGTTACTCATCTACGTAGCACACCTCGTCAAACAATATACATGAGTCATCATTGTACACATCATAAAGTTGTGTGAGAGGTGTCCTACACGACGAGCACCAATAATATTCATGTGATAGGTGGTATCGCGCAGTCCAGCGTTCCATGTGCATATGGTAGTCAATTACCCGGTAATCATATGGTTTCAATCGGGTGAAGCAGGAATGGCGTAAGGGCATATGACCCACTAGATGGTAGCGAACATATATTGATACAATGTGGGCATATACTGTAACACTGCTTTCCGAAAAACGCTCGCGGATTACCTTGCTCAATTTAGCAAACCACGCTAAGTTCCACTGAACATCTTCATATTTATTTTGTAGCACTTTGGTTATGGAAACCGGTAGTAGTCCTTTCTTTTCAAAATTTACCCAGTTCGGAATTACTTGACATGTCCGTCCGCACTAATTTGAAATAGCGTTTGTGGTTGGTAAACTTTAGGAGCCTCCCAATCGTCTTGCACTGGAGTAACTGACATAGTGAAGATCGGTAACTATGGTATATGTAAAACCCCCTCCCTTTAAGTATACGAATAATACTGAATGGGGTATGTAACCTTGTGTAGTGACCTTGTTGTGGCAAAGTGGAACGGGACACAACCTTGCAAACGAATAATGCCTAGAAATCCTTGAAGTAGTGGTGAATACAAGGTTGTACACAAAAAAGCAAAAAAAAACAATGGCCTTGACCGAAAAGAAAACCTTGAACAGGTGTAACCGACAAGGCCGCTAAAGCAATGTGTGATATAATCGTGAAGGTGACGCAAATAACCTTGAGGTGGATACATAGTGGGGAGAGTATCATATATAAAAGACAGGGAATGTATGTAAAGCCAGTATCGTATATAATGGATAACATATTACGTCAAGCCATAAAAAAGGCGAAGATTATCGGTGCTATAAGTTCAAGTAAATATTGCGATATTTTGCTTACTAATGTGCATTATTTCTTAAATAAAAGTAAAACAAAGTTTGTTAGTGTCGGTCTATCACCCAAGTTTGGATTTGAGCCAGTCGCGAAAGTCGGTGGATCGAAGAGTACTGGAGTGGTGTTTGACAAGCAGGAATGGCGTATACTTATGGATATTCAAGGGGTAATTACTAATTATTTCTACAGTCCTGAAGGAACATGGCTACCTACCAAACTGGGATCGAAGACTGTCTCGTACGAAAATATTGTCTATTTAGGATGGGAGTCTATAGAACAGTTATGGAAGCTTTTGTAGATAATAAATTACCGATTGGAGTTGGTACATACTGTGAACTTTCCAGAGTTTTATAAAAACCTAATAAAATCAGCAGCGACAATTCCTGAATGCAACATTCACCAAGTTATAGTTCCACTGCATGATGTATTTGAGGTCAACATAGCCTGCTTTCTGGAAATGGAAGAATTTGCCAAGGAGAAACTATATATGGATATGGATCTTGCCAAACCTATAACTGAAAGGGAGGAATAACGCCCTTGTGGTCAATAGGGATAGTATTAGATGTTAGTGAATATGTGGATGTGTTATAGTGCGGAGTCGTGGCCCAAAGCTATAGATTGTGTTAGTGCAGTCCAATAGATGACTGTGCTAATATAATTTCACCAATCCTCGAAAAGCAGCATCGTGAGTGTGTGTTTGTCAGACGCTTTACTAGTATGTAGAAATCCAGGAATTGTGAGAAGTATAAAACCCAAACAACTTAACGAGAGCTTTATTCCCTTGACGTCGGATGACTTTTTCAACTAGGTGAATGTCTGGATGTTTAACACTTTGTAGTTCGGGCTCATAGAACCGACCTTGAATCTCTTCATCCCGACTATCACGTAATGTGTAGGTGAGTGGGCTTGAACGTTTAGTTGTTGATATTCGAAAGGCTTCGTAACTCCAATTACGTGTGTACCCCTTAGAGAATATGCTTCTGTTTTCTAATGCGTACATGTTCCCCCACTTTAAATTTAGGTGTTTTGCGGTCAAGAATTTTTTGACATTTTAAATGTTTCGAAATAGATGCACTATTTTTTTCCGATACATCTACCGGTTTGTATCCAGTTGTTCTATGCTTTCTTGAGTTATATTCGGTGACAATGTGCGGCAATATTGATAGCCACCTATATGATCCTTGCATGCTTAAGGTTTTCCACATTATTGCTTTAAGGGTGCGATTTACACGTGCGACTATGCTACTTTTCAAGGTGGAATAACTACTGTAATGATTGATATTAAATTTTTTCATTACTTTTTTGAATTCAGCATTATAGAACTCAGTTCCCATATCGGTTTGTAAATGTGTAGGCGTCCTTTTCAAACCAGACAAAAGTTTATTTATTACATCCGCAACTAGCATACCATTCTTGCGTTTAATGGGAAAACCCCAGACAAATTTATAGAATGCATTTATCGAAATTCTTTATTCATCCGAGCATATGGTATCATTTCCACTAAATCAGCTTGAAATAGATCATTTAAACCTATTAGTACAGCACAACGCCGCGGAAAAGTTCACCTTGCTGGTTTGTGCAGTTCTTCAGCAACATCGGCTTTACTCATTTTTTTTGCTTTGGATTGTAGTAGAATCTCTAGGTTGAATGGTTGTTCTTTCGTAAATTCGACACCTTCTGGAATTATAGTTTGAATCACAGCTTCCTTATGAATAGCTTTACTAATTAGAAACAGCGGTGTCGTATATAGTAGATAATCCACTTGAAGATGAATAACTAGAGGTGACCACATGCAATGCAGTATTGTACCCTCTGTACAAGGAAACAAATATTTACCATCGATACCCAATGGAATATCTACTGTTTTCTTATGCAATAAACCTTGTAAGGTAAAATAAGTTTCGTAATAGCTATCACCTTCTTTAGCAGCATCTCTGTGACAATGAACAATATGTTTCCCAAATTTATCCAGTCATTTGATGAGAAAGATGTCCGCCAAATTAATCTATTGGCATCACTGCTGGACATGTAGTACTATCTTTAGTGATAGTCGTCGTACCAATGAAAGGAAATGACTATAGTGGTAGGTTTATAACAAGATCTGTTACTTTATTACTTTTGCGTTACGTAGTTCGTCAATTATATATATTATTTCGTTGTGATTGCTAGTACTTCCTGCTGACATAGATCCTAATAATTTCCTTAACCAATCGACTAACTTATTCGGATTATTCCATGGTACAAACTCAATAGGTTTATTATTGTATCGCAATAGCTGCAGTCCACCACCTCTTTTTGATATAGAAGTTGTTCGAGATCTGGTGACTGGAGGTGCAATAGATCATGTGGCAGAACGTTTTCTAGGTTGAAGTAATGGTTTAATGATTTCAAGGTACTTCTTACTATTAGTTCCTCGGATTTGATCACCAGGGTTATAATTACGTCATTGTATTGCTGTAGATCCCTCTTTTTGTATCCCGTAGCAGCTTTTTTAAAAAGTAGTTCATATAATACCGGTGTTCCCTCATAGTCGAGGGATGATCCATCGGGAAGAGCAGTTCGCAAATTTTCTCCAACAAAATCTAGTTCAGCATTGGCAATAAAAAATTCCTCTTCTTCAGGAATAAAATGCACACCGTACGTTAAGTCATATTCATCTTCGGTATCTCTAAAGATACCTTCGACGTAGTATTTCGCTAATCCTTCGTATTGATTAAGACACTCTTCAAAGGCGGGTTGAGATCCAGCAGCTAGTAGTTCCGATTTTAATTGTTGTAAAGTAGGGATTTCTACCTTGTCGTCATGTGTGACATCAGCAATTACAGATTCCTGTACAGGTCTGGGAATAGTGTTAGGAACAATAGTACGCGGTTCATTACGTATTCCAGAGGTTTTCGGTGTATAATGTAAAAATACTTCATTTTCATGTGCAATGGACTCCTTTTTTTCCGACTTCTGGCGTAAGGGGTTCAGATTTGATGAGAGAACTATCATTTTTAGTAATTAATTGTTTTAATGGTTGTGTGTGATAGGTTTGAAGTGTGCCAACATTGCGTGTTCTGTAAGTGCAGTATCTTCTTTCAAACTAGAATATTTCTGTTGCACACTCTTGCGTGCACGCAAAATATCTTGCACTAAGCGCTCCTCCATTACGACTGTACGTTGACAGTCCTAGTAGATTATTTATACTGCAATGAAACAGTCAAATCTCTTACGGTAACGACCGTTATTAACACCTCTTTCTTTATCAATCCCAAGAAATCCGAATTTATCACGCCAGCAACAGCAACACAAGTCTTTAAATCTATCAAATGACATATCAACATTAACGTGATCATCATACACATGCTTGAGATTAGAGTGATCTTGTTGAAAAAGAACAGGTAAATTCGCATTATCACGTATAAGCTGTTTTGGAATTAAAGAATACGTTTGACACAGATAGAAACAATCATTATTTCGATGTCTGCCAAAACAAAAATGATCTCTAATATCATTTTGTTTCTGACATGCTACATTATCAAAAATCATTATTGAAGTTTTACGGGACTCACTAGGAGGTATAACATCACTATTATCACTGTATTCGAAATACCTAATTTTCTTTATGGGCGCCAGTAACTCCCGCAGGTACTGGTATTTAGGTTGATATAAAGATTTGCAATATATACAGACATTTTCAAAACGTAAGCTATTTGGATGTTCTAATAAGCTAATCATAACATTGGTTTTTCCACAGCCGGATGGTCCGACGATTATACCTCGTTTACATCCCCCTTTTAGTAAACCGCGGTGTTTAGAGTAGTTCTCCTTGTTAGGAGTAATGTCATAATTTTTGATAGGTAATTCTGTATCTTGCGGAATGAAACGAGTGTCACCCATTATGGTACTAAGCCATGACTTGTATGGCGCTTCTATATATAGAGAAGTGTCAGTCAGTGTGGTATGAAGTATACATCCCAGCGTCAGAGGAAAAAGAAAGGTTCAGGATTAATTAATAAGTTAATAAATAAATTACCCGTGGAGTTGCATATACCCGGGTATCGATATTATAGGCCAGGTACCATTTTACAAAAACGATTAGTTCGTGGCGACAAAGGTATTAACGAATTGGACGAAGCGTGTAAAGAACACGTTATTGCATACTCCCAGTCAAACGATCTAAGAAAACGACACATAGCTGATAAGACTTAACAACAAAAAGCTTGGAATAGGTTTCGTTCTACCGATGCCACCCTTGGAGAAAGGGCAGCTGCATTAACCATAGCCGATATAATGAAAGGAAAACGTACAATGGGAATGGGTGGCAAATCATGGAAAGGAAGAAGGAAATAGGGAATGGGAAGCAAATCACGACGAAGGAAGCATTCTCGCAGAGCCATTTCGTTTAACAAAGCAGTCCTTCTAGCCCGTCGTCGTGTTGGTGGTAAACTTCGATCATCTTTAAAATCAACAATACAGCAAACGCTGAGCGCTTTAAACCCAAGAGCAGAATATTACCAATACCAAAACGTGGGGGATTCATACCTCTTATTCCCCTCTTTGCAGCATTAGGAGCTTTAGGGTCTCTAGGTGGCGGTGCTGCGGCAGTGGCAAAAGCGGTAACTGACGCAAAGGCTGCGACAAAAACGTTAGAAGAAACCAAACGACACAACCAAGTAATGGAAGTATTCATAAAACTCCCATTGAAGCTACCACATCACGCCTTAAGTAATGTTGAGCTATCAAAATTTGTGGAGCAATTAAAGTTTCCCTACTTTAGAGGGATACATATGCGAGATAAATTATCTACACGAATCCATGTGAATGAAAGTGGTATTGTGAATCTGGATGATCTAAATAACAAAGGTACACACTGGACAGCTTCCATTAAGCGTAACAGGTATATTACATATTTTGATAGCATAGGACTAATTAAACCACCCTTTGAATTACTCCACCATTTTAAAAGTGATGGTAGCAGAAACACAATTGAGTATAACTTTACGAATGTTCATGATTTTGATACATACAACTGCGGTCATTTAGTCTCACAATTTTTATATGACTGCTCCTGCTGATTCTCAGTAGTCGTTACGTGATCGTAATGTCGTACACATTTACATTTACAGGTAAAACTTGTATTTTGCAAGCAACCTTTAATCCACCGATTTTTCTTGAGGATGAGTCGGAATATTTAATGGGATTGACTAGTTTTGAATCTTTCAATACTATACAGAATGTTACTTCCAAGAATAACCAACTCGTGTTTGGAAACGATAAAATTACAATACCACAAGGATCATACGATATCGCGGATGTGAATAAATATATTAATGAGTCAGTGAAGGGAACGCGGGCATATATCCATTTACACGCGAATAATAATTCTTCAGCAACGTCCTCAGCATCTTCTTTATCTGGCAACGATGAGTTGCCTCAGGTAAGCCAATTTTTGACATTTTTACTTTTTTTTTTTTTTCCATTATTGTTGCATTTCTAACTTTTTTTGTTTTTGTTTAGGTTGATATTCCTATGATCCTTTCTATAACGCCTGAGTCAACTTCATCCACCTTTACTCCCGATGTCCCCCCTACTCCATCACCTCAGCTTCCTTTTTCCCGTTCACCCTCACCTGTGTATCTTACTACTTTTACCCCTGTCGCTTGTTCCACCCCTATCCCTGAGGTCACTACCACTCCCACACCTACCCTTGCTTCCGGCTCCCCTGATGTAGTGTACATTCCTCCCGCTTTTTCCAGTCCTATCCCTGTGGGTACCTCAATCAGCGACGAGAGTATCTCGAGATGATGACCGTAGTCCTGGATTCTCAACAGGAGCACGACCTAAATGCTGAAACAATCATACTCGACTTGACGAATGCTGAAGTTAACACTGTCAGTGACGCCGACAACGATAACGCTATTATACTTATTACGGACGACGTTGACGATGATAGTAATGACTTAAGCGAACTCCCTTCCAGTGTTGAGTCCATCTGTTCCTCCTGTGCTGGGAACAGCTACCTCAACACTGGTAATTACGACTCTGACGTAGTAATGGACCCTGCCTACAGCTACGATTCTGACGACTATGACAATGATGCACTAAGACAACAACGTATACTGAGACGTAGGGAGTTCTGCAATGAAGTCGTCGTTGAAGAGGGCAGTGATGAAGACGACTTCATGCAGTCCCTCATTAACAACGCACAGAGACTTGAACAAGGCGCTCAGGAACTTGCAGACATTGTTGAACAAAACCGTACACAGGAACAAGACAACAGTCACAGTGATAGGGTCCCAACGGACAATGACGCAGCTCCGGAGATCCAGGGCGGCGAGAATGATGCCAACAATGAGATGCACGGTAATGCTGACGACATGGACGACACTGACGACAATGACAGCTGGTTTTTGGTGACACATATCCCTATGACCATAGGCCGCACTATGCTTCTCCATGTGTACAACATAATGTGTGCGTTGTCGTCAGGAGACTGCCACCCAAAGAAACTCTGCTTTTATTATCATTGCCGGGTGGTACTGGCTCTTTTACGCGCATCGCATCGTTACCTGTGAACGTCTCACATTCACGGTATGTATTCACATTTCTACTACTAATGCACTAACACTTCTGTATTTTTTTTCAGCTGCCAA
This sequence comes from Vesta saturnalis, assembly GCA_036346205.1. Classification (NCBI taxonomy): domain Eukaryota; kingdom Metazoa; phylum Arthropoda; class Insecta; order Coleoptera; family Lampyridae; genus Vesta; species Vesta saturnalis. Next base: position 195,517 of record JARFJB010000009.1, on the reverse strand, counting down.
CATAGTTCCCTTCATTCGTAATTATAACGTCGTGATTACGGTGAGCTCCCTTGAGGAGCAGCTCGACCGAGTCCACACCAGTCTTCTGACATTATACCTAGACTGGAATAGTGTTATAAGCCTGGCTATTCTAAGTGGGTACAATCACGCCATTATACATCTGGAGATGATATTGGAAACTGTCGAAGGGATTGCAGGACTTTACGAACTTATCAGAGTTCGTAATGCAACTCTCGGCAGATGGTCTTCACCAGTGATCGAGCCAGACATAGTAAGTATACCTACTGTCAAGGATCTATACATACTAATACTATCTTTCCAAAAAAACGGCATCCCCGATAGTGCGGTCGTGGACTAGATAAGCACCTAACTGACCGCGCCGACTTACTGACTGACTGACTGACCGACAGACGAACAGACAGACAGACAGACAAGACACCACACTTTGTGTATGCTCAATCATATCTCTATGGTGCTCACCATAAACTGCTGATGTATATCTACTACATCAAGGTTCATTTCCACATCTGCAGACGACACGGTCGAATGTTTTATGTGTGGGGTTAGAATAAACCGATGGCAGACAGATGTCAATCCGTTACAGGGACATCTACAATGGGCACCACACTGCACGTATGCTCAGCTCCTCGCGCCACGTCCACGCAGATGTAATGAAACGGAAGTGGAGAGGACCATCTGCACTACTAGATCAAAATGTTTTATTCCTATAGAAAATCATATATCTGAGTAATACCTTTGTACATGTTTCTACATTAATTAAAATAGTAGCATATCGTTTTATTTTATTTTGGTGAAAAGTGTGGGTGAGCAAAATACAAACAAGTGAGGTGGCCTTGGGCTAGAGTGGCAACCAGGTGGTTAAGAGTAACGTAGGTCATACAAATGGCCTTGTAACTTTGGAATAGGAAAGCGGGGTTTGTGACATGGGATGACCTTGCAATTGTGGAACATGAACGCGGGGTTTGTGACCTTGGGCTTGTGGTAATGATATGTAATTAGGTCAAACATTGCGATTTTTTGACCTTGGTACGGTGGTGACCTTGGTATTGTAACGACCTTGGAATTGTCGTAACCTTGGAATTGTGGTGTGTTCCAGAAGTCTCCAATCTTACCTGCTTGTGTGTGTGTGTGTGTGTGTGTGTGTGTGTGTGTGTGTGTGTGTGTGTGTATGTGTGTGTGTGTGTGCGTGTGTGTGCGTGTGTGTGTAAGTGTGTCTGTGTGTGTGTTTGTGTGTGTGTGTGTGTGTGTGTGTGTGTGTGTGTGTGTGTGTGTGTGTGTGTAATTGAACATACAAATAAATTAGGCATAATTTTTTCGAACGTATAGGTACTGACCGCTTAGATCGAGAATCTGCAATTGCGGCAGGGTAGAAATGATTATTATTTCACCTAACGTTTAATTTAGACCTTAATGTATTTTGAACAGCAAAACTCTAAAATATTTGTAAACACATTATTTAACACGATGTTAATGGCTGATTTCTACTTTCCAGTTTATGTTAATGAAATTGTATAACTGTTTAATAATAACAATTTCATTCCATAAAAACACAGAAAGTGTGATAGAGATAAATAGGTTTCTATATTTACACTCTAGAAATTACTTAGTTCATGATGGGAAAGCCAATAGCCAGTTTTATATCAACTATTCGTAAGTAAAAACACAAAACGGGTTTAGTGAGCTGTATGAAATATTTCAATATTTAGTTTAGTTCTCCAAGACAATTATTATTATTAAAACAGCCGAATGAAAAACACTTATTTTTTGTGTGTATTTTACTTGATATTGTTCACAAAATGCCAATAAAGATTTTTGAGTTATTATAGGAGGAGGATGTCATAAACCAACCAATTCTGCATCTACTCTTATTCTGCATATAGAGTCGATGTCTACTCATTTGTTTACTTAATTAGATAAAGGTGTAAGTGTTACGCCATTTTTTAAGTAGTTAATAATACTTTGCGGGTACGTATTTGTTAGTTTTAAACTTGGTAGTTATTGATTCGCATATAATAAGATATTAAAACCTTTTTCCTTTTATTTCCGTTATAGCAATTTGGTATTTTAAATTATGGCTGATTTTGAGCAACAAGCTGTAATTAATTAAGACAAATCGGTATTTTTGTACTGTAAGCTGGTTTTCGCAGATTGTAAGTAATGATCTGGTTTTATTGAGATTGATTTAGTTGATTGAGATTAATCTGATTGATTGATTTATTTGGTCGAGCATAATTCTTTTGAGATTGATATCCTTAATTAATTTGATTAATTGATTTGTTTCTTTGAGAATGAGCCGAGAGAGGAACGGATAAACGAGAAAAAGAAGAATGAGAGGCGTGCATGACCAACTTCTATTACAGAAAATTTTCATTATTCCATACTTCACTAGATGGTGCCACAAAAAAACCATAATTAGTCCTAGAAATATACCGTTAGGTGGTGCTACCTTTATTACAGAAAAAAATAATCATTAGTCCATATACTACTAGATGGCCCTACAAACAAATTCAAGTTTCGCAACAAGGGGGTATCGACAAAGGACGCAGACCCTAACATAAGTTGTTATAGCTGTCTTACAAGTTAGAATTAGGGCTCCTTATTAGAATACAAAAAATTCACGAGGCTAACTCTAAGGCCGAGCCCTAGGCCAGCTCCAAGACTGGGCTTGAGGTCAACCTCAATTTCAAAGCCAAAAATACGACCCCCACGTGAACATGTATAAAAAGTGGTGGGAAAAGTGTCCCAGTAGGCAGGGCTGGTGACGTAAGAAAGTGAACTTGAGGTGTCTCTGTACTACTCACGCACACGCGCTAACTAATTAATTTCACTAGGTTTAAACCATGAATGATTATCAAAATCCAAATTGGACATATAAACCGCATTCTGCACTAAAATCTAACTCAAAGCATTTACTTAGCACCCAATCAGAAATTACTATACACCTACGTCTCATGTAAAATTGAAAACTTAGAATTGAAATTGGCACCTATACTGAAGAACCCTACAGATGAGGATAAAATTAAGTAATGGGGAATTTACACTAAACTTATTTTTTCCAATATGTTTCTATCGTCATAATGTCCGATAATTCATTCTGGCTTCCAAATATATTTAATTACTGAATAAAAATGTCTGAGTTGGCACAATGTTGATAAAAAAAACGTTTATTTGGCGACAATATACAAGTATACTATTGTGTCTTACTATACATTAAGCAAGTAGCATATTTACGTATATTTGGGAAAAACCTTTTAATATTCTTGATGATCTAAAATCGTGTGCTGATTAGGTTAAAGCAACCTTTTTCAACATACTGGAGTCCACACTGTATAGTTTTACTTACATATTATCATGTTCTAGCTAAATAAGGAACAAATCAGATAGATTAACGTTTAAACACGCCTTCTTCAAATAGTATTGAAGTATAGCCTCTATGATCTTTGACCAGAACGGAGATATCTCTTGAGCAAAAAGCTTAGAAGCACTGTTCAAAAGAAAATTTGATAATTCTGTAAATCAAATTCTAGAGTAACTAAATTTTGTGTTTGTTGTAATTCACCTTCAAGTTTAATTCCTCCTAGATGTACCCTTAGATCTGACATTTCAATGTTAAATTGTAAATGTAAGTTTTCACAACCATTGCCAATATTTTTTATAGTAAATGCTCCATTAGTACGTGATATGTTTCCATAGGCCATGCCACCACCGTTTAATGGTATTTGTAAAATGTTACCGGTAATTGTAAAACTAGTGTGTATTTTCCAGTAAGGTAGTATAAAATTTCCTTTTAATATACCTTTTCGTGGATCAAAACTAAAACGATAAAGGAACTAATAAAATTTACATTAAATGGTGAATACTTACTCAATTTTAGTTAGCTCGTAATTATGTACTCCAATAAATTTCATATCAGTGAAGGTTGCAAAGAAATGGGAAAATGGTGAAGTGTGAGTAGCGTTTAGATGGTGAAATAAAAGAGGATCTTGAGATGGTAACCCTATTTCTTTTATACCATCTCGAACATATTGTTTTACTGAATTCCCAACATTCAACAAGCATTTGCTTATGTTTGGATCATTTAAGTAACATCGAGGAAAATAACTGGCTAAAACGCAACAGTTATGATTATCTGGAACGAAGTAATAAAGAGGCATACCTAAAATCGCAGAATGAACATTCACGATGACCACGAAACCTAGCAAGAACGAAAACATTTTTAATAAAAACCATTTTGACATTTGTTATTTATATAAACGAGTTAATTAAATTTATTGCAATTAGAAAACCAAATTTTTATAATGTAACTGATAAAAAGTGTGCATTATTTAAGGTTTAATTGCTTATACTCGTATACTATGTATGGTTCTGATTGAATACGTAGTTTATCCTCCGGGACAATCCTTTTCCATTAAATCTGCTTATTAACAAGTAAATACAAGTATATTTTATTTCAACTAGCATAAATAAAAATTTTAAAAAGTTAGGTACGTGGGAGAATTTCCTTTATTTACGTAATTTATAAAAAATGTGTACATCAATGTAAAGCAATGTATTATTTATATGAAAAAATAAAACTGGAAGTTGCTTATACAGTTAGTAGGAAGTGACAAATCTCGATTCTCGTTAGCTTACGGGAAGACACAATGATATAGTAATTTTTGTATTAAGTGTGAAAAATGAGGGTGTTGTAAATGGCGCATGAGAGTGTTAATTAATTCGAATATGCCATAAAACATGAATTTTACAACGACATACAAACAATATTTTTTCTATAACTATAAAAACCTACAAAGCGGGACATGCGAAACTCTCTAGTTTATTCGTTTTGGTGTCTGAGACCGAAAGAAAGAAGTAAGAGCTTTTGTCTTCCGTTATGTTAGTTAGCTCATGTCATCGACAGGCCTCAAAAATTCCTATTAGTAAGGCCGTCTGTAAAAATCCAAATATAGTGTAATGATTCAGGACGGCGATAAAGAAATACTTTTTTAGGTATTGAACTAATCGCTTGTCATTAAATATTGACTATCAGTCACATGAAGGAGCTTGCTCATTTTGTCCGAATGTTGAGCAAACACGCTAACATAATATTTTTATTAAGATACGATCCTCACTCGCGCTTCATGAGTTAAATGATCGTAATTTCTTTTCGTAAATGCTTTTTGGTTTGTTCGGTAACAAGTTGACACAAGCACTTTTGGCTTCTTCTGGTCGGCACATCAATCGAGATGGAAGGATCTCTTTTAGGTTTTAGTCAGTTATTTTCCTCGATGTTACTTAAATGATCCAAACACAAACAAATGATTGTTGAATTCCGGGAATTCTGTAAAACAATACATTCAAAATGGTACAAAAGACATAGGATTACCATCCCAACATCCTCTATTATCACACCATCTAAATGCTACTCACACTTCACCAGTTTCCAAATTCTTTGCAACCCTCGCTAATATGAAATTGTTTGAACTACATAACTACGAGTTAACTAAAACTGAGTAAATTCACCATTTAATGTAAGTTTTACTAGTTACCTTTATCGGTTTTAGGTTTGCTCCAAAAAATGATATATTAAAAGGAAATTTTATACTACCTTACTGGAAAACACACACTCGTTTTACAATTACCGGTAACACATTACAAATACCACTAAACGATGATGGCATGGCCTATGAAACGTATCACGCTCTGATGGAGCATTTACTATAAAAAATATTGGCTGTGGTTGTGAAAACTTACATTACAATTTAACATTGAAATTTCAGATATAATGGTATGTCTAGGAGGAACTAAACATGAAGGTGAATCATAACAAACAAAAAATTAGATACTCTAGAATTTGATTTACAGAATTATCAAATATTCTTTTGAACAGTGCCTCTAAGCTATTTGCTCAAGAGGTTTATCCGTTGTGATCAAAGATCATTGCGACTATACTTCAGTACTATTTGAACAAGGCGTGTTTAAGCGCTAATCCATTTGATATGTTATTTATTAAGCTAGAATATGATAATGTGTAATTAAGTTATACAGGGTGTCAGTAGGATACTTACACATTTAATGATAAGCACCATATGTTGAAAAAGGTTGCATTAACTTAATCAGCAAACGATTCTAGATCATTAAAAATATTAAAGGGTTTTTCCCAAATATAGGTAAATATGCTACTTCCTCACAGTATACTAAGACACAATAGTATACAATTACAAAATTTGTAGATTGTTAGTGGTCTTGATAAAAATTTTTTTTTTAAAACGTTGTGTCAACTCAGATATTTATATTCAGTAATTAAATATATTTAGAAGCTAGAAATATGTATTGTACATTATAACTATAAAAACATATTGGAATAAATAAGTTTAGTGTAAATTCCACATTACAAAGTTTTATCCCTTTTTGTAGGATTCTTCCGTATGCCAATTTAAGTTATACGTTTCCAGTTTTTAAGGTCCTCAATTTTACGTGAGACGATCATAGTGATTTCTAATTGGGAGCTAAGTAAATGCTTTGAGTTAGATTTTAGTGCAGAATTCCGTTTAGATGGCCAATTTGGAGTTTGATAGTCATTCACAGTAAAATTAGTTAGTGTTTGTGCGTTTGTGAGTGTGTGCGAGTGTGCGTGTGTGCGTGTGAGGAAATAACCCCTTGAGCTTTTAGAGCATGTTTACATAATACCATATGTATATATATATATATATATATATATATATATATATAGTATATATATATATATATATATATATATATATATATACATATATATATATATATATATATAATTAAGATCCATACTTTGGTGTTTATATCCTGAAAATATGCACCAGTTCTAGAAATATATGTTAAAAATCGAAAACAACCCTAATAAACCCCTCTCACACGCACTCATCTCACGCACACACGCACACACGCACACACCCACGCACACACGCAGCCACACGCTTACAGACGCACACACGCACACACGCTCACTCACACATGCACACTCGCACACACATACCCACTCACACACGCACACACACGCACACACGAACAGACGCGCACACGCACACACGCGCACGTACGCAGAAACGTACACACGCACTCACGCCCATATGCACACACGCAGACACACGCGCGCACACACACACACACACACACACACACACACACACACATACGCATATATTCACAGACGCACATACGCACGCACACACTCAATACACACACACACACACACACACACACACACACACACACACACACACACACTTGCTCACCCACACACAGGCAAACAGACACACTAGCACACACGCACTCGCACACAAGCGCACACACGTACAGGCGCACACACGTATACACATACACACGCACACACGCATACACGCACATACCACACACGCACACATTCACACACAAACACGCACACACTCACACACTCGCAGGCACGCGCACACGCACACGCGCTTGCACACACGCACACACGCTTATACTCACACGTGCATAGAAGCACACACGCACACACGCACACAAGCACACCAGCACACACGTACAAAAGCTCACAAGCACACAGGCTCACACGCACACACGCACACAAGTACACACGAACATACGCACTCACGCACACATGCACACACCCACACACGCCCACACGCGCGCATGCACTTACGCACACACGCAGATACGCACACGCAAACACGTAAACACGCACACACGCACACACGTACACACGCGCACACGCACACACGTATATACCCACACACACGCACACGCACACAGGCACACACGCACGTACGCTCACACGCACACACGCACACACACGCACACACGCACACACGAACACACGCACACACGAAGGTACGCACACACTCACACACGTATACACGCACGCACGCACACACGCCACGCACACACGCACACACGCATACATGCACACACGCGCACACGCACACACGCACACACGCACACACGTACACACGCACACACGCACACACGCACACAAGCTCACACGCACATACGCACACACGCACGCACACACACACGCACACACACACATGCGCGGAAGTAGTACAGGACACCTAAGTTAGCACTTTTTTCACGTCACAAATCCTGCCTTTTGGGACACCTTCCGACCACGTTTTTTACGCGTTCACGTGGGGGTCGTATTTATGACCTTGAGATTGAGGTTAACCTCAAGCCCGGTGTTGGAGTTGGTCTTTAGCTCAACCTTACTGTTGTCCTTGTGAATTCTCTGTATTCTAATAAGGAGCCATAATGCTATCCTGTAAGTCAGCCATAAGAACTTGTGTTAGGGTCTGCGCCCTCTTGTCGTGGCCCCATTGGCTGGAAACAGTGTTATAATAAGGGGATCCTAATGCTAACTTGTAAGATAGCCATAGGACTAGCGTTGGGGTCTGAGCCCTCTTGTCGTGGCTCCCTTGCCTGGAAATCGTATTATAATAAGGGCACCCTAATGCTATCTCATAAGACAGCTATTAGAACCAGTGTTAGGGTCTGCGCCCTATTGTCGAGGCCCCCTTGTTGCGAAACTTGAATTTGTTTGTGGGATCATCTAGCAGTGTATAGACTAATGTATATTTTGTTCGGTAATAAAGGTTGTGCCACCCAGCGGTATATTTCTAGACGCATGAAGATTACCTCTAGTAGAAGTTGATCATGCACGCCTCTTTCTTTTTTCTCGACTCTTGTTACAGAACTCTTAATTAAAACAACTAAACTACTAAAACGGATTTCATTTATCAGAGTAGAATGGTTGAAAAGCAAGCATTGTACAGTAATTTGATTATCTCATCACTTATAACTAAACATGTAGTGAAAAACCTATTCACAAAATCAAGCATTGGTGAATTATTTATTCTAAAATACAAAAACATTATCGTATAACGTCCGCACACATCCGAAAGGTAATCCTGTAGCGTCGTTTTGTTGTAGCGGAACCATCTACAATTCTGCTCAAGGAAACGTAAATGGTAACCTAGTGGGGGCCGTCCAAAGGAATCAAAATATTACCCCGTTACCATTCTCCTAAATTTAGATAGCAGCCCAATGCTGACCTGGTTTGTTTGCAGGATCCGTGTTCACAATAATTGCACAAGGTCTAGGTGCGTGTCTCGATAACTGATTAGAAGCACATACAGGTTGAAACACATCATTGTCGTATATATCTTTGGCGTCCAGTTTCGTAATAGAATTGTGTTTCCAGTGTACACATAGGCTCCTCGATGTTATGGTTTAAATAACTTTACGCATCTGCTTCCCTTTTCGATTTTATAATCGACGGACAACCAATCTCATCCAAGTTCAGTATTGGTTTGATAAGGAATCTTAAAAGCTGTTGTTTCTCACTGCTTTTAACGAATTTTGTTAAACAGCAGCAGCGTTCTTAACAGCTCCTCTTGGAAATCGTTGTAGACTACAAAACCCGGCCGTCATTTCAGTCCATGGTATTTCTTCTTTAAATACCTTATCTGACTTGACAAGGGCTTTGTTATTAAATAATTTATCAACAATAAAGCTCCACGATCTGCAACCAAGGCAATTTCTTTTGGTACGGATTCGTTATTAACACCTCTAAACCCTTGTACGTCCAAGTAAGTGTTCACACAGAACCTTGTGATCTAGAGTTGTCCCTTTTCACAAGCGAAACACACGACCATATTCCGATGTATATCGATATCAAATACGTTATCTAATTCGGTGTGCACCAAACATTTAGCGGTTTCTACGAACCCTAGGCGCACGAAACCGTTTCTAAGAGAATTCCAGTGTGTGCTAGAGTTAGCAGACAAGCCAAAGGTTAAGTCGAAGGTCATTAAACAGTAGCCGTTGAGAAAATCGCTTCTCGATATATTGTTGCCCGTACAGGAGAATAAGGTGTGACATGCCCTTACATATAAGCCATCAGCTATAAAGTTCAGTTGTAAGGTCTTCCAAGGAATTTGTTGGCCGTCAATATATAACGATATGTAGTTAATTGTTGTGATGAAAATTGAATGAATTTGAGGAGCAATCACCGTTGAAGTTTTTATTTGCGACAAATCCTACAATACATCGTTTAGGTAGCTGATCCAGGAAGATTATACAATGATTTTCGCTGTATACCTGTAGATATAGTTAACACTGTTACGTCAGTTCTTGTAAAAGGATATTTTGCTGCAGTTGCGAGGCGAAACGTTTGCGAGGCGAAACGTAACATATACCATCCGTTCTCAATGTAAATGGCTTTTTCGTTGTCGCGTTGAAAATGTGATGCAGCCTTCCGTCATGTAGTCTCTAACACATCCTCTTCTCCTACGGGTAGATCAATTCTATAATAAATTAAATTGTCTGTCGCATTGCACAGAGGCAAAAGAACAAGGGTACTTAATTTCCGAAATGCCTACAATCCATGAGCCTGTTAATCTTGTTCGTTTTGGCAGTTTTGTAATAAAACGTGACGTCATATTGTCGGGAAAATACATCATGGAACTATTACTTAGTAAGGTAAGATGAAACACCGTTTTCCATGCCTCTCGGCTGCGAAGCTGACACCCAGCTATTAAATTTTTCACTGCATCCACGCTAAGTTACCAGGTATTGTTTATATAGTCCGCGGCCTTTCTCTGCTGAAATCTTATCTACTTTGAACTTTATCAGCCGTTACATCTTGCAGCTCCTCCTCGTAAAAGGTACCTACAACAGGATCGTTATTAAGATCGCTTATGCGATATACTGGAGGTCTTCTTTTTATCACTGCACTAATTGTAGAAACTTCCTCGCGCCAATTCCTTTCATATCCCTTGTCAAAGGTGCACTTAGTTTTGGCGATTCTATCATGTCGCCGACTTTATATTGAGAATGACGTGATCTGCCTAAGCCTTTCGCGTACAGGTTATTCCATACTTCCAAAATATTTTCATCGTTTACAGCAGCAGGGGCCATCTTTGTACTTGAATGAGGGCAATTGTTGTAAGCAGTCACCTGTTTTTGGAGTACGTCTATATACGTATAGGAATTTTTGTAGATGAAATAACGCCACATCTTTGTTTTCAATGTTTTATTAAATCTTTCAACTACCGATGCTTTTACATCAGGGTTATTTGTTACATAGACATTTTTATTCTGTTTCTTGAAAAATTTTGTACACTGGCAGGTTTATGAACCGTATAAGCTTTCTGAGTCTGAAGTCATTTTTTCATTTCACCATATCTACCCTTTACACCATTAACTGAAGGTGTAATACCCGAAAACCTTGTCGGATGCGCTGGATCACAGCATACAGCATCCATGTTTTGTTCTGCACGTATACAAATCTAGTGAAAGTCTTCTTCTTAGAAAGGATCTTCTCCCGATTCACTATCGCCTTCGTAATTCTCACCTGTAGTTGTGAGGCTTGGTTTAATGTTAGGTGATACAGCAGCATCACGTCGTCGAGTATTTAAGTTAAACCCTCGAGATATATTTATTTCTTTAATGTACATCGCACGCTATCGCCAATCGTGTGGGTTTGATGTTTTTCGCTGTCATAACGTTTTGTGAACCAGATCGATAATGTTGGAATAAGGGATGATTCCACCTTTCATTGTGACAGTAACCCTTTTATCTCAAAATACATCACCGTGCGTATTCAGTATACGCAAGGAATCAGTACCTTTGTTCCTATATGAAACAGACAGTATTGATACTATCTCGTCGTCTGCCAGACCTTTGCGTTTCGGCAAATCTCCAATATCATCATCATCGCCGCTGATTGTTATACTAGCGGGTTGACGTAACTGATTGGAAAAGTGTAGATATCTTTGAAGAGCCTGATTGTACTGCTGCCATTTGTCATGGTCGGTTATTTGGCTTCTAAAACTTTATCTATGTTGTTACACAGCTGTGTTAGTTAGTCAATATACTACTAGATGGCCCTACAAAACAATTCAAGTTCCGCAACAAGGGGGTATCGACAAGAAGGCGCACAACCTAACATAAGTTGTTATAGGTGTCTTACGAGTTAGAATACAAAAAAATTCACAAGGCTAACTCTAAGGCCGAGCCCTAGACCAGCTCCAAGGCTGGGTTTGAGATCAACCTCAATTTCAAGGCCAAAAATACGGCCCCCACGTGAACGTGTTTAAAAAGTGGAGGGAAAGGTGTCCCAGTAGGCAGGGCTTGTGATGTAAAAAAGTGAACTTGAGGTGTCTCTGTACTATTCACGCACCCGCGCTAACTAATTAATTTTACTAGATTTAAAGCTATGAATGATTATCAAAATCCAAATTGGACATCTAAACCGCATTCTGCACTAAAATCTAACTCAAAACATTTACTTATCACCCAGTCAGAAATTACTATATACCTACGTCTCATGTAAAATTGGAAACTTAAAATTGAAATTGATACCTATACGCAAGAACCCTACAGATGAGGATAAATTTAAGTAATTGGAAATTTACACTAAACTTATTTCTTCCAATATGTTTTTATAATTATAATGTACAATACTTCTTTCTGGCTACTAAATATACTTAATTACTGAATAAAAATGTCTGAGTTGGTACAACGTTGATAAAAAAGAACTTTTATTTGGCGACAATATACAAGTTTTGTAACAGTATACTATTGTAATTAAAAATTATTATTAATTTTATTAAATACATAAATAAAAAGTTCACCTCGAGTAGGATTTGAATCTACGACCTGTACTTTGCTAGAGTATACTACTGTATCTTACTATATATTAAGCAAGTAGCATATTTACGTATATTTGGGAAAAACCTTTTAATATTCTTGATGATCCAATATCGTTTGCTGATTAGGTTAAAGCAACCTTTTTCAACATACTAGAGTCCACACTGTATAATTTTAATTACATATTATCATTTTCTAGCTAAATAAGGAACAAATCAAATAGATTAACGTTTAAACACGCCTTCTTCAAATAGTATTGAAGTATAGCCTCTATGATTTTTGACCAGAACGGAGATATCTCTTGAGCAAGAAGCTTAGAAACACTGTTCAAAAGAATATTTGATAATTCTGTAAACCAAACTCTAGAATAACTAAATTTTGTGTTTATTGTAATTCACCTTCATGGTTAATTCCTCCTAGATGTATCCTTCCATCTGACATTTCAATGTTAAATTGTAAATGTAAGTTTTCGCAACCATTGCCAATATTTTTTATAGTAAATGCTCCATCAGTACGTGATATGTTTCCATAGGCCATGCCACCACCGTTTAATGGTATTTGTAAAATGTTACCTGTAATTGTAAAACTAGTGTGTATTTTCCAGTGAGGTAGTATAAAATTTCCCTTTAATATACCTTTTTTTGGATCAAACCTAAAACGATAAAGGAACTAATAAAATTTACATTAAATGGTGAATACTTACTCAATTTTAGTTAGCTCGTAATTATGTACTCCAATAAATTTCATATCAGTGAAGGTTGCAAAGAAATTTGAAAATGATGAAGTGTGAGTAGCGTTTAGATGGTGAAATAAAAGAGGATCTTGGGATGGTAACCCTATTTCTTTTATACCGTCTTGAACATATTGTTTTACTGAATTCCCAACATTCAACAAGCATTTGCTTTATGTTTGGATCATTTAAGTAACATCGAGGAAAATAACTGGCTAAAACGTAACAGTTATGATTATCTGCAACGAAGTAATAAAGAGGCATACCTAAAATCGCAGAATGAACATTCACGATGACCACGAAACCTAGCAAGAACGAAAACATTTTTAATAAAAACATTTTGCACATTTGTTATTTATATAAACGAGTTAATTAAATTTATTGCAATTAGAAAACCAAATTTTTATAATGTAACTGATAAAAAGTGTGCATTTTTTAAGGTTTAATTGCTTATACTCGTATACTATGTATGGTTCTGATTGAATACGTAGTTTATCCTCCGGGACAATCCTTTTCCATTAAATCTGCTTATTAACAAGTAAATACAAGTATATTTTATTTCAACTAGCATAAATAAAAGTTTTAAAAAGTTAGGTACGTGGGAGAATTTCCTTTATTTACCTAATTTATGAGAAATATGTACATCTATCAATGTAAAGCAATGCATTATTTACATGAAAAATTAAAGCTGGAAGTTGCTTACATAGTTAGTAGGAAGTGACAAATCTCGATTCACATTAGCTTACGGGAAGACACTATGCTATAGTAATTTTTGTGTAAAGTGTGAAAAATGAGGGTCTTGCAAATGGCGCATGAGAGTGTTAATTCACTCGAATATGCCATAAAACATGAATTTTGCAACGAAATACAAACAATATTTTTTCTATAACTATAAAAACCTACAAAGCGGGACATGCGCGTACAAACTTCAACAAAATCCTTCCACTACAACTGCGAAACTCCCTAATTTATTAGTTTTGGTGCCAGAGACCGAAAGAAAGAAGGAAGAGCTTTTGTCTTCCGTTATGATAGTTAGCTCACGTCATCGTCAGGCCCCAAAAATTCCTATTAGTAACGCCGTCAGAAAAAAATACAAATTTAGTGTAATGATTCAGGACGGCGATAAAGAAATAGTTCTTTAGGTATTGAACTAATCCCTTGTCATTAAGTATTGACCATCAGTCACATGAAAGAGCCTGCTCATTTTGTCCGAATGTTGAGCAAATACGCTAATATTATATCTTTGTTAAGATCCGATCCTCACTCTCGCTTCCTTGCGTTAAATGATCGTAATTTCTTTTCGTAAATGCTTTTTGGTTTGTTCGGTAACAAGTTTACACAAGCAGTTTTCGCTTTTTCTGGTCGGCACATCAATCGAGATGAATGAATCTCTTTTACGTTTTAGCCAGTTATTTTCCTCGATGTTACTTAAATGATCCTAACATAAACAAATGCTTGTTGAATGCCGGGAATTCTGTAAAACAATACGTTCCAAATGGTATAAAAGACATAGGGCTACCATCCCAAGATCCTCTGTTATTACACCATCTAAACGCTGCTCACTTCACCAGTTTACGAATTCTTTGCAACCCTCGCTAATATGAAATTGTTTGGACTACATAACTACGAGTTAACTAAAATTGAGTAAATTCACCACTTAATGCAAGTTTTACTAGTTGCCTTTATCGCTTTAGGTTTGCTCCAAACAATGATATATTGAAAATAAATTTTACACTACCTTACTGGAAAATACACACTCGTTTTACAATTACCAGTAACACATTACAAATACCACTAAACGATGATGGCATGGCATATTGAAACGTATCACGCTCTGATGGAGCATTTACTATAAAAAATATTGGCTGTGATTGTGAAAACTTACATTTACAATTTAACATTGAAATGTCTAGGAGGAATGAAACATAATGGTGAATTACTCTAGAATTTGATTTAAAGAATTATCAAATATTCTTTTGAACAGTGCCTCTAAGCTACTTGCTCAAGAGATATCTCCGTTGTGATCAAAGATCATTGCGACTATTCTTCAGTACTATTTGAACAAGGCGTGTTTAAACGTTAATCTATGTGATATGTTACTTATTTAGCTAGAATATGATAATATATAATTAAAGTTATACAGGGTGTCCGTAGAATACTTATACGTTTAATGATAGACACCATATGTTGAAAAAGGTTGCTATAACCTAATCAACAAACGATTTTAGATCATCAAAAATATTAAAAGGTTTTTCACAAATATAGGTAAATAAGCTACTTCCTCACAGTATACTAAGACACAATAGTATACAGTTACAAAATTTGTGGATTGTTAGTGGTCTTGATATACATTTCTTTTTTTTTATAAACGTTGTGTCAACTCAGGCATTTATATTCAGTAACTAAATATATTTAGAAGCCAGATATATGTATTGAACATTATAACTATAAAAACATATTGGAATAAATAAGTTTAGTGTACATTCCACATTACAAAATTTTATCCCCATTTGTAGGGTTCTTCCGTATAGGCGCCAATTTAAGTTCTACGTTTCCAACCTTTAAGTTCCTCGATTCTACATGAGACGTACACAGTGATATTTAATTGGTAGCTAAGTAAATACTTTGAGTTAGATTTTAGTGCAGAATTCCGTTCAGATGGCCAATTTTGAAATTGATAGTCATTCACAGTGAAATTACGTGTGCAGTGTGCGTGTGCGTGCGTGACGTGTGCGTGTGTTGCGTGTGCGTGTCGTGCGTGTGTGTGTGCGTGTGTAGCGTGTGTCGTGCAGTGTGCGTGGAGTGTGCGTGTGTGGGTGTCTGCGTGTGCGTGTGTGTGTGACGTGACTGCGTGTGTGCGTGCTTCGTGTGTGCGTGTGTGCGTGTGTGCGTGTGTGGCGTGTAGGCGTGTGAGTGTGTGCTGTGCGCGAGTGAGTGAGTGTGCGAGTGTACGTGTGAGTGTGCGTGTGCGTGCGCGTGCTGTGTGCGTGTGTGCGTGTGCGTGTGTGCGTGTGCGTGTGTCGTGTGCGTGTGTGCTGTGTGATCGTGCGTGCATGAGCGTGCGTTGTGTAGTGTGCGTGTGTGCTGTGTGTGTGCGTCTGTGCGTGTGCGCGTGTGTGTGTCGTGTGCGTAGTGCGTGCGTGGTGCGAGTGCGCGTGTGTGCTGTGTGCGTGTTGCGTGTGTGCGATGTGGTGTGTGCGTGTGTGCGTGTTGCGTGTTCGTGTGTGGTGTGGTGTGTGTGTGACGTGGCGTGTGTGCGTGCGTGTGCGTGTGCGTGTGTGCACGCATGTGCGTGTAGCGTGTGTGCTCATCTGTGTGGGTGTGTGCGTGTGGTGTTGCGTGTGTGCAGTGTGTGCGTGTGTGCGTGTTTGTGTGATGTGTGCGTGTGCGTGTGCGTGTGTGTGTGTGTGCGCGTGTAGTGCGCGAGGTGTGGTGAAATAACCCTTGAGCTTTTACCGCATGTTTACTTAATACCATATATATATATATATATATATATATATATATATATATATATATATATAATTAAGAGCTATACTTTGGGGTTATATGTTAAAAACGAAAACAACCATTAATAAACACCCTTACATACACATGCACAACCTCACACGAAAACACACAACGACACTGCGACACACAATGCCAGCACACACGGCCACACGCACAACGGCAACACGCAACGCACACGCGCACAAGCACACACAGCACCAGCACACACCCACACACGACAATAGCTCACACGCAACACGCAATCACCAAACGCAACATGCACAAACGCACACGCACAAAACACCGCACACACGCACAGACGACACACACACGCACAAACGCAACCCTCAGTTAGCCACCCACACACACGCCACCACACCCACGCACACACGCACCACGCACACACACACACGCACACACGCACACACGCAACAACACCACACACACACACAGACCACACACACCGCACACGCATGACATACGCACACACCCATACACCACACATTAACGCACATTCGCCTCCGGGACACCTCCCCAACCATTTGACGCGCACGGGCGTAATACCAACAGAACCTCAAACCACACCAACCACCGCCAACCGACAAAAGACTAATCTAACCATGGGCAAAGAACGGGCGCACCGCAAAACAGGTTTAATAGACACGTGCACTTGAAAAGCCAACACGCACAGCCCCGCGGGCCCCGGTAAAAGTACAAAAAGCACCAACGCAGCAAACACGCATAAGAACCAGGACGCCTTACCGGGCCCTCCTCGCGAAACTTACGCATCCACAGGTAACAAAAAGCAAAAAACGCCACCAGCGGAACGAAAATTGCGCCAAGGTGAAGACCCATGAAAACGCACCACACCACACCACACACACACACACACACACACACACACACACACCACACACACACCACACACACACACACACACAACACACACACAGCACACACACACACACACACAAACCACACACACACACAACACACACCACACACACCACACACACACACAGCACCCGCACACATCAAACAGGCACACAGACACGCCCAACGCACATACGCACAGCGCACCACTTACCACAGCACACGCACACACGCACGCACACACACACGCACACGGCACACACGCACACGCACACCAAACCCACACGCACACGCACACAGGCACACAGCAACGCAACGTCACGAACACAAGCACACACACACCACACACGCACACACGACAAGCTACACGCACACACGCACACACCAACACGCACACACGCACACCCACACACGACACACGCGCACCGCACTACCACAGACGCACACACCACAACCACACGCATACCGCACACGTACACGCAAACACGCAACACACCACACCACAACGCCACGCACACAGGCAGACGCACACACGCCACACGCACAAACGCACGACCATCACACGCACACGCAAACGTCACAACGCACACCCACACGACACACGCACACAACCACACACGCACACACGCATACACGCACCACGCACACACGCACACACCACACACACACACCACACGCACACGCCACAAACCACAAACCACCACGGCACACGACACACACACAACCACGTCAACACACGCACACGCACACAGCCACGCACACCACAAAAGCTCACCGCACACACGCACACACGCACACACGCAACACCACACGCACCACTCACACCGCACGACACCAACGCACACACGCACATACGCACAACGCAACACGCCACGCACCACGCAAACAGACACACACAACCACACACGCCACACGCACAGCATAACGCACACACGACACACGCACACACACGCACACACAGCACACACACACCACACACGCACCTGCACACGCACACCCACGCACACGCACACACCACACACACGCACAACGCAACACGACACGCACAGACACGCAACACACACCAACGCACACCGCACACACGCACACACAGACACGCACACACCCACACACGCACAACACGCACACGCACACACGACACACCACACGTCCACACGCTGCACAACGCACACCACACAACCCACACGCACACACAACGCAACGCACAAGCACAACCACACACACACACCAGACCGCTACACACGCACACAACCACACAGCACACACGCACACACACAGACCGCACAACACGCACACAATCACGCACACACGCACACACGCACACCACACACGCACACACGCACACGCACCACGCACACGCACACACGCACACACGACACCGTCCACGCACGCACACCACAGCACACGCACACAACACTCACACGCACACACCAAACGCAACACGAACACAACACCACACACCGCACACACACAATGCGCAACACGCACACACCGCACACCGACACACGCACACACACGCACACACCGCCACCACACGCACACACGCACACACGACATACGCACATACAAACGACACGACACACACACCACGCACGCCACACGCCACACACGCACACACGCACACGCACACACGCACATACGCACACGGCACACACCACACGCACACACGCACACACGCACACACGCACACACACGCACACACGCACACACGCACACACGCACACACGCACACACCACACCAAGCCACACCCAACGCAACCACGCACAACCGTACCACACACCACAAACGCACACACCACGCACCACACACGCACACACACCACACACCACACAGCAACGCACACACGCACACCCACACACGCACACACGCACCCACACGCACACGCACACACGCAACACGCACACACGCACACCGCCCACGCACACACACACACACACACACGCAACACACACGCACACACACGCACACACCACACCCACACAACAAACACACACACACACACACACCACACACACACACCACACACACACCACAGACGCCATACCACACACAACACACACACCACACCGCCACGCACACACCGCACACCGCACCACGCCACACGCACACACCACGCACACACCACACACGAACACACCACACACACACACCACAACCAACACACGCACAAACGCACACCGAACAACCACACACGACGCACACACGCACACACGCACACGCACACACCACACACCACACACCACACCAACACACACCACACACGAACCAACACGCACACCAACGCACCACACGACACACGCACACCATGCACACACGCACACAAGCACACACGACACCGCACACCATAACGCACACACGGAAGAGACAAAGACACCCAAACGCACACACGCACAAGTCCCGCCACCAGACACCTTCCCCACCACAACGTTCACGGGGCTATATAGACCCGGAATTGAAGGTTAACCTAAATTCCCTTTTCTTGGTCCAGTTCCAACCTTACCCTTTCCCCCTTTTGAATTCCGTTTCAATGGGGTCTAATTAACCTTAAGTTGAGGTTAAAACCCTTGTGTTAGTTGGTCTTGGCCCCTTTCTTGGCCCTTTGGTGGAACCGTATTTAATAAGGGGAACCCTAATGGCTAAAACTTGTGTTATTTGGCGGTTTTTTCTGGGAGTAATTAAGGTTTGTTTGTGGCGCGATATAGTGGCGTATAGACCCATGAAGATTATCTCTAATAGAAGTTGATCATGCACGCCTCTTTCTTTTCTCGACTCTTGTTACAGAACTCTTAATTAAAACAACTAAACTACTAAAACCGATTTTATTTATCAGAGCAGAATGGTTGAAAACAAGCATTATACAGTGATTTGATTATCTCATCACTTATAACTAAACATGTAGTAAAAAACCTATTTACAAAATCAAACATTGGTGAATTATTTATTCTAAAATACAAAAACATTATCGTATAACGTCCACATACATCCGAAAGGTAATCCTGTAGCGTGGTTTTTTTAGCGGAACCATCTAGAATTCTGCTCAAGGAAACGTAAATGGTAACCTATCGGGGGCCGTCCAAAGGAATCAAAATATTCCCCGTTACGATTCTCGTAAATTTAGATAGCAACCCAATGCTGACCTGGTTTGTTTGCAGGATCCGTGTTCACAATAACTGCATAAGGTCTAGGTGCGTGCATCGGTAACTGATTCGAAGCACATACAGGTTGAAACACATTCTTGTGACTGAGGATCGATTTCAGACGTTACCGTATATACCTTTGGCGTTGGTACGCGTCCAGTTTCGTAATAGAATTGTGTTTCCAGTATACACATAGGCTCCTCGATGTTATGGTTTATACAACTTTACGTCTCTGTTTCCTTTTTCGACTTTTTAATAGGCGGACAACCAATCTCGTCCAAGTTTAGTATTAGTTTGACAAGGAATCTTAAAAGCTATTGTTTCTCACTGCTCTTAACGTGAATTTTGTTAAACTGTAGCAGCGTATCAGCTCCTCTTGGAAATCATAGACTAAAAACCCGGCCGTCATTTCAGTCCATGGTATTCCTTCTATAATACCTTATCTGACTTGACAAGGGCTTTGTTATTACATAATTTCGAGGTGGCTTTATCAGTATCAACAATAAAGCTCCACGATATATATCCAAGGCAATTTCTTTCGGTATGGATGCGTTATTAACACCTCTAAACTCTTGTACGTCCAAGTAAGTGTCCACACTGAACCTTGTGGTCTAGAGTTTTCCATTTTCACAAGCGAAACACACGACCATATTCCGATGTATATCGACCTCAACCACGTTATCTAATTCGGTGTACACCAAAAATTTAGCGGTTTCTACGAACGCTGGGGGAACGAAACCGTTTCTTAGAGAATTCCAGTGTATGCTAGCGTTAGCAACAAGGCAAGGTCGAAGGTCATTAAACCGTAGCCGCTGAATGAAACCCCTTCTCGATATATCGTTGCCCGTACAGGAGAATAAGGTGTGATATGCCCTTACATATGTATAAGCCATCAGCTATGAAGTTCGGTTGTAAGGCCTTTCAAGGAATTTGTTGGCCGTCAAAATATAACGATATGTAGTTAATTGCTGTGATGAAAATTGAATGAATTTGAGGAGTAATCACCGTTGAAGTTTTCATTTGCGACAAATCCCACGATACATCTTTTAAGTAACTGACCTAGCAAGATTATCCAATGATTTTAGCTGTATACCTGTAGATATAGTTAACACCTTTACGTCAGTCCTTGCAAAAGGATATTTTGCTGCAGTTGCGAGGCGAAACGTTTGCGAGGCGAAACGTTTGCGAGGCGAAACGTAACGTATACCATCAGTTCTCAATGTAAATGGCATTCTCATTGTCGCGTTGAAAATGTAATGCAGCCTTTCCTCATCTAGTCTCTAACACACCCTCTTCTCCTACGGGTGGATCAATTTTATAATAAATTAAATTGTCTGTCGCATTGCACAGAGAAAGAACAAGAGTACTTCATTTCCGAAATGCCTACAATCCATGAGCCTGTCAATCTTGTTCGTTTTGGCAGTTTTTAATAAAACTTGACGTCATATTGTCGGGAAAATACATCATGGAACTATTACTTAATAAGGTGAGATGATACACCGGTTTGTATGTCTCTTGGCTGGAAGCTAACACCCAGCTATTACATTTTTCACTGTATCCACTCCAAGTTACCAGGCATTGTTTATATGTCCGCGGCCCTTCTCTGCTGAAATCTTATGTACTTTAAACTTTATCAACCGTTACAATTTGCAGCTCCTTCTCGTAAACGGTACCCACAACAGGATCGTTATTAAGATCGCTTATGCGATAAACTGGAGGTCTTACTTTTATTACTGCACTAATTGTAGAAACTTCCTCGCTCCAGTTCCTTTCATGTCCCTTGTCAAAGGTATACTTAGTTCTGGCGATTCTACCATGCTCCCGGATTTACATTGAGAATGACGTGATGTGCCTAAGCCTTTCGCGTGCAGGTTATTCCATACTTCCAAAATATTTTCATCGTTTACAGCCGTAGGGGCCATCTTTGTACTTGAATGGGGGCAATTGTTGTAAGCAGTCACCTGTTTTGAGTACGTCTATATACCTGTAGGAATTTTTGTAGTGAAATAACCACATCTTTGTTTTCAATGTTTTATTAAATCTTTCACCTACCGATGCTTCTACATCAGGGTTATTTGTTACATAGAAATTTTTATTTTGTTTCTTGAAAAGTTTTGTACACTGACCGCCACAAACCCCTTACCTTTATCCGTCTGTAGATCTGTCGGTGTATTACGACTTTCCTTAAAAAATCGGTGAAAGCCCCAATTACAGATGCGGTTGTCTTCGTTTTAAGAACTAGCCCATGCTCTCTTGCTAAACACATCAATAACCGCAAGTATGTAATTGTAGCCACTATTGTGTTTACTTAAAGTTTGCATATCGCAAAGATCCGCATGCTACAGCTCGTAAATGTTGCTCATAATGTACCTATTGCGGGGAAACTTCTTTCCGACAGGTTTATGAACCGTATAAGCTTTCTGAGCCTAAAGTCATTTTTTAACTGCACCATATCTACCCTTTACACCATTAACGGAAGGTGTTATACCCGAAAACCTTGACGGATGCGCTGGATCACATCATACAGCATCCATGTTTTGTTCTCCACGTATACAAATCTAGTAAAAGTCTTTTTCTTAGAAAGGATCTTCTCCCGATTCACTACCGCTTTCGTAATTCTCTCCTTTAGTTGAGACGCTTGGTTTAATGTTAGGTGATACAGCAGCATCACGTCTTCGAGTATTTACGGTAAACCTTCGAGGTATATTTATTTCTTTAATGTACGTCGCACACTGTCGCCAATCGTGTGGGTTTGATGTTTTTCGCTGTCTTAACGTTTCGTGAACCGGATCGATAATGTTGGAGTGAGGGATGATTTCACCTTTTATTGTGACAGTAACCCTTTTATCTCAAAATACATTACCGTGCGTATTCAGTATACGCAAGGAATCAGTATCTTTTCTTCTATACGAAACTGACAGTATTGATACAATCTCGTCGTCTGCCAGACCTTTGCGTTTCGGCAAATCTCCAACATCATCATCATGGCCGCTGACTGTTACACTAGCGGGTTTACGTAACTAATTGGAAAAGTTTAGATATTTTTGAAGAGCCTGATTGTACTGCTGCCATTTCTCATGGTCGGTTATTTGGCTTTTAAAACCTTATCTATGTTGTTACCCAGCTGCGTTAATTAGTATGTTGTTTTACGTGACATCAGGCACTTGCAGACGCTGTATAAAATCCATAGGTAGAATAATGATCTTCTTCAGATTGTGGTTCATAGTTATTGAAACAAATTACCCAGAATTCCGCCAAGTAATGGTCCTAACAGGACTGATAGGAATGCGCCGCCTTTCTGTACGAAAAACTGTTTCTTCTTATTTATAGATTCACCTCTGTACCAGCCGCCTTAAAGTGTGTTTATGTTGAGAGGTCGCTGCTTCTGATCAGCTTACAGAGGTACGAAATTTTAAAATGTTATGTGCACACTTACAAATGCATTCCACCTGCTTAGTATCTAGACATTTCAATAAAGCGTTGACGTTGACTTTTACTTAATTTGCCTAATGCGCGCACGATATCGGTGTTTTCGATTAATTCGTAAACCATCATATATGATGTAACCTTTATGACAGTCAGACTTAAACCCTTTTAAGCAATATGTATTTGGCAAGTACGCTGAGGCCGGAATATGTTTGTTTTATAGCTTACCATATCCGGTGTATTCTGTTTCAAATCGAACAATAAATATCCGTGCGGGTTTGAAGTAGATTCCTGGTACGCAGCCTCTAAAAATTTCGGGTTGTCAGGTGAAATCTGCCTTGCTAAATGCTGTATCTGCGCCCTGTCACGTTGCTCCTTAAACAAGATTATGTAATGAGCGTTGAGAGAAATATTTCGCTGTCTACGTCCTTGATGAAACAAGTTTTGCGTTAAGAAAAACACGCTTAGATTTCTATGATGACAATCCTATGTAAAAATATCAACCATCGAACTGTTAGTCTAGCACATTAGATTGTTAATTATTATTAAGACCGGTTTTTCACCATCAAACTGCTCCATATCAGGTAATTATTTCTGAAATTTTACTGAGAGGTTTTTGAATAATGGTTGCCATTCGCCGTAAAACCAGTACAGAGTATTCCGTTACCATCACAACTTAAATACTAGGTGAAAAAAATCTGCAACCACAGACAGGAATATTCTATTCTGTTTCATTTGCTTATCTTTTAATATTAAAATAATCCTATTTGTTGTCTTCTAAATATACACTAAAAGCCAACACGTGTTTTTAAATCGTGCAGTAACAATAATAGTTTGATGTATGTCTAGTTTATAACACCTAATTCTAATTGCTATTCATTTATTTATTTTAAAAGTAATTTGTGTGCGTGTGCGTGTGCGTGTGCGTGCGTGCGTATGTGCGTGCGAGGTGTGTGGTGGTGCGTGCGTGCGTGCGTGCGTGCGTGGTGCGTGCGTGTGTGTGTGTGTGTGTGTGTGTGTGTGTGTGTGTGTGTGTGTGTGTGTGTGCGTGTGCGTGTGCGTGTGCGTGTACGCGCGTGTGTGTGTGTAATTGAACATACAAGTAACTTAGGGATAATTCTTTCGAATTTATAGGTGCTGACCGTTTAGATCGAGAATCTGCAATTGCAGCAGGGTAGAAATGATTATTATTTCACCTAATATTTAATTCAGACCTTAATGTAATTTGAAACAGCAAAATTCTAAAGTATTTGTAAACACATTATTTAACACGATGTCAATGGCTGATTTCTACTTTCCAGTTCATGGTAATGAAATCGTATCACTGTTTAATAATAATAATTGCATTCCATAAAAAAACAGTAAGTGTGATAGAGATAAATAGGTTTGTATATTTACACCCTATAAATTACTTACTTCATGATGGGAAAGCCAATAGCCAGTTTTATATCAACTATTCGTAAGTAAAAATACAAAACGAGAGAGCCGAAGGAGTAACGGATAAACTAGAAAAAGAAAGAATGAGAGGCGTGCATGTCCAACTTTTATTACAGAAAATGTTCATTATTCCATACTTCACTAGATGGCGCCACAAATAAACCCTAATTAGTCCTAGAAATATACCGTTACGTGGTGCTACCTCTATTACAGAAAAAAAAAATCATAGTCCATATACTACTAGATGGCCCTACAAACAACTTCAAGTTTCGCAACAAGAGCATATCGACAAGAGGACGCAAACCCTTACATAAGTTGCTATAGCTCTCTTACAAGTTAGAATTAGGGCTTCTTATTACAATACAAAAAATTCACAAGGCTAACTCTAAGGCCGAGCCCTAGACCAGCTCTACGGCTGGGCTTGAGGTCAACCACAATTTCAAAGTCAAAAATACGACCCCCACGTGAACATGTATAAAAAGTGGTGGGAAAAGTGCCCCAGTAGGCAGGGCTAGTGACTTATAAAAGTTAACTTAAGGTGTCTCTGTACTACTCACGCACACGCGCTAACTAGTTAATTCCACAAGATTTAAAGCTATGCATGATTATCAAAATCCAAATTGGACATCTAAACCGCATTCTCATGTAAAATTGGAAACTTAGAATTGAAATTGGCACCTAAACGGAAGAACCCTATAGATGAGGATAGAATTAAGTAATAGGGAATTTACACTAAACTTATCTCTTCCAATATGTTTTTATAGTTATAATGTTCAATACTTCTCTCTGGATTCTAAATATGTTTAATTACTGAATAAAAATGTCTGAGTTGGCACAACGTTGATAAAAAAAACGTTTGTTTGGCGACAATATACAAGTTTTGTAACAGTATCCTATTGTGTCTTACTATACATTAAGCAAGTAGCATATTTACGTATATTTGGGAAAAACTTTTCAATATTCTTGATGATCTAAAATCGTGTGCTAATTAGGTTAAAGCAACCTTTTTCAACATACTGGAATCTACACAGTATAATTTTAATTACATATTATCATGTTCTAACTAATAAGGAACAAATCAAATAGATTAACGTTTAAACACGCCTTCTTCAAATAGTATTGGAGTATAGCCTCTATGACCTTTGACCAGAACGGAGATATCTCTTGAGCAAAAAGTTTAGAAGCACTGTTCAAAAGAATATTTGTTAATTCTGTAAATAAAATTCTAGAGTAACTAAATTGTTTGTTTGTTGTAATTCACCTTCATGATTAATTCCTCCTAGATGTATCCTTACATCTGACATCTCAATGTTAAATTGTAAATGTAAGTTTTCACAACCATACCCAATATTTTTTATAGTAAAGGCTCCATCAGTACGTGATATGTTTCCATAGCCCATGCCACCACCGTTTAATGGTATTTGTAAAATGTTACCGGTAACTGTAAAACTTGTGTGTATTTTCCAGTGAGGTAGTATAAAATTTCCTTCTAATATACCTTTTTTTGGATCAAACCTAAAACGATAAAGGCACTAATAAAATTTACATTAAAAGGTGAATACTTACTCAATTTTAGTTAGCTCGTAATTATGTACTCCAATAAATTTAATCTCAGTGAAGGTTGCAAAGAAATGGGAAAATGGTGAAGTGTGAGTAGCGTTTAGATGGTGAAATAAAAGAGGATCTTGAGATGGTAACCCTATTTCTTTTATACCATCTCGAACATATTGTTTTACTGAATTCCCAACATTCAACAAGCATTTGCTTATGTTTGGATCATTTAAGTAACATCGAGGAAAATAACTGTCTAAAACGTAACAGTTGTGATTATCTGCAACAAGGTAATAAAGTGGCATACCTAAAATCGCAGAATGAACATTCACGATGACCACGAAACCTAGCAATAACGAAAACATTTTTGATAAAAACATTTTGCACATTTCTTATTTATATAAACGAGTTAATTAAATTTATTGCAATTAGAAAACCAAATTTTTTTAATGTAACTGATAAAAACTTTGCATTTTTTAAAGTTAAATTGCTTACACTCGTATACCAAGTATGGTTCTGATTGAATACGTAGTTTATCCTCCAGGACAATCCTTTTGCATTAAATCTGCTTATTAGCAAGTAAACGCGAGTACATTTTGTTTCAACTAGCATAAATAAAAATTTTAAAAAGTTAGGTACGTGGGAGAATTTCCTTTATTTAAGTAATTTATAAGAAATATGTACATATATCAATGTAAAGCAATGTATTATTTACATGAAAAAATAAAACTGGAAGTTGCTTATATAGTTAGAAGGAAGTGACAAATCGCGATTCTCATTAACTTACAGGAAGACACTACGATATAGTAATTTTTGTATTAAGTGTGAAAAATGAGGGTCTTGTAAATGGCGCATGAGAGTGTTAATTCATTCGAATATGCCATAAAACACGAATTTTACAACGAAATACAATCAATATCCTATCTATAACTATAAAAACCTACAAAGCGGGACATGCGCGTACAAACTTCAACAAAGTCTTTCCACTACAGCTGCGAAACTCCCTAATTTATTAATTTTGGTGCCTGAGACCGAAAGAAACAAGTAAGAGCTTTTGTCTTCCGTCATGTCATCGACAGGCCTCAAAAATTCCTATTAGTAACGCCGCCTGAAAAAAAATCCAAATGTAGTGTAATAATTCAGGACGGCGATAAAGAAATATTTTTTTAGATATTGAACTAATCACGTGTCATTAAATATTGACCATCAGTCACATGAAAGAGCTTGCACATTTTGTCCGAATGTTGAGCGAATACGCTAACATTATATCTTTATTAAGATCCGATCCTCACTCTCGCTTCCTTGCGTTAAATGATCGTAATTTCTTTTCGTAAATGCTTTTTGGTTTGTTCGGTAACAAGTTTATACAAGCAATTTTGGCTTTTTCTGGTCTGCACATCAATCGAGATGAAAGAGTCTCTTTTACGTTTTAGCCAGTTATTTTCCTCGATGTTACTTAAATGATCCAAACATAAACAAATGCTTGTTGAATGCCGGGAATTCTGTAAAACAATACATTCCAAATTGTATAAAAGAGATGGAGTTACCATCCCAAGATCCTCTATTATTACACCATCTAAACGTTACTCACACTTCACCAGTTTACGAATTCTTTGTAACCCTCGCTGATATGAAATTGTTTGGACTACATAAATACGAGTTAACTAAAATTGAGTAAATTCACCATTTAATAGAAGTTTTACTAGTTACCTTTATCGCTACAGGTTTGCTCCAAAAAATGATATATTAAAAGGTAATTTTATACTATCTTACTGGAAAATACACACTCGTTTTACAATTACCGGTAACACTTTACAAATACCATTAAACGATGGTGGCATTGCTTAAAGAAACGTATCACGCTCTGATGGAGCATTTACATTTACAATTTAACATTGAAATGTCAGATATAATGGTATGTCAAGGAGGAATTAAACATACAGGTGAATTAAAACAAACACAGAATTAGTTACTCTAGAATTTCAGTTACAGAATTATCAATTATTCTTTTGAACTTTGCCTCTAAGCTATTTGCAAGAGGTTTCTCCGTTGTGATCAATGATCATTGCGACTATACTTCAGTACTATTTGAACAAGGCGTGTTTAAACGTTAATCTATTTGATATGTTACTTATTTAGCTAGAATATGATAATATATAATTAAAGTTATACAGAATGTCCGTAGAATACTTATACGATTAATGATAGACACCACATGTTGAAAGAGGTTGTTTTAACCTAATCAGCACACGATTTTAAATCATAAAAAATATCAAAAGGATTTTCCCAGATATAGGTAAATATGCTACTTCCTCACAAGACACAATAGTATACAGTTACAAATTTTTTAGATTGATAGTGGTATTGATAAACATTTCTTTTTTTATAAACGTTGTGTCAACTCAGATATTTATATTCAGTAATTAACTATATTTAGAAGCTAGAAATATGTATTGTACATTATAACTATAAAAACACATTGGAATAAATAAGTTTAGTCTAAATTCCACATTACAAAATTTTATCCCCATTTTAGTGCAGAATTCCGTTCAGATGGCCAATTTGGAGATTGATAGTCATTCACAGTGAAATTAGTTACTGTGTGTGCGTGTGTGAGTGTGTGCGTGTAAGGAAATTACCCCTTGAGCTTTTATCGCATGTTTACTTAATGCCTTTATATATATATATATATATATATATATATATATATATATATATATATATATATATATATATATATATATATGATTAAGATCTATACGTTGGAAATATCCACCAGTTCTAGAAAAATATGGTAAAATCGAAAACATCCCTAATAAACCCCTCATACACACATGCTCACACACGCACACATGCACACAGCCACATGCACACACGACACACGCAATCTCATACGCGCACACGCACACACGCCATACACGCACGCATGCACGCACACACGCACACGCACACGCACACACGCACAACGCACACACGCACACACGCACACACGCACACACGCCACACACGCCACACGCACATTCGCGCACACACACAAACAGCCACACACACACACACACACACACAAAGAATACACGAACATACGCCAACACGCACACGCACACCACACACACACACACACACACACACACACACCACACCGCGCGCAACGCACAGACGCACACACACAAAGGACACGCGCATTCCCACACGCACACACGCATACAAGCCACACGCACACACCCACTCATGCCACACACACACAGTCACGCAGCCGCCACGCCACGCAACACGCACACACGTACACACGAACACATGCACCACGCACACATGCCACACTCACACACGCACACGCACACCAACACGCACGTACACACACACACACACAACACACACACACCATACCACACACACACACAACCGCGCGCACGCACGCACGCACGCACGCACGCACGCACGCACGCACGCACACGACACGCACACGCACACGCACACACACACAACACACACACACACACACACACACACACACACACAAACGCGAAAACAAGAAAGCACGCACGCATAAAAACACAAAAAAACACAAACGCGAAAACACGCAAAAACGAAAAGCACGCAACTACACACACAAAAGCGAAAATACGAAAGCATGCACGCAAGCAAACACGAAAACACGCGAACAGCAAACACGAAAACATGAAAACATTCAAATACACAAATACGAAAACGCGCTAAC
Source organism: Vesta saturnalis (assembly GCA_036346205.1). Taxonomy (NCBI): domain Eukaryota; kingdom Metazoa; phylum Arthropoda; class Insecta; order Coleoptera; family Lampyridae; genus Vesta; species Vesta saturnalis. Next base: position 164,492 of record JARFJB010000009.1, on the reverse strand, counting down.
GCTCAAACATGTAAACACGCAAAACACGAAAACACGCAAACGCGAAAACACGCAACCACACAAACGCGAAAACACGCAAACACGAAAAACATACTAACGCAAACACACGCACACAAGAAAACACGCAACTACACAGAGACACGCACTCCCACACGTAAACTCAAAAACACGAAAGCACGCACGCGAGAAACACGCAAAATATTACACGGCAAACTCGAAAACATGCACCCACTCAAACGCGAAGCACGAAGACACAAAAAACACACTAACGCAAAAACACTCAACTACACAGACAAACGCGTAAACACTAAAGCACGCACCTCACGTACGCAAACATGAAAACACGAAAATGCCAGCGCGAAATGCATGCAAAATACAAAAAACACAGACCAGGAGTTGGAACTCATCCTCAATAAGATGGGGTTTGTTAATAAAATGTTTCTTTATTTGTGTTTATTTATTTCTTATTCCCAAACGTTCTTAATCCTTTGCCATTTAGAAGAACTTATTTTATACTTTTTGGATTCATGGCCCATTAATACATTGTCTCTAACTATTTTCCTATCGTTATATACAAAAAGAGGGTCTTTACTATTGCTAATCACCATATCCTTCATGTATTCAAAGTTTATAACACGAGAGTTCTTATAGCTTGAGGCAATGCGCTTTTACTTTACACGTTGATTTAAATTTCATGTCACTGGTTGAAAACCCCTGTGTAACTGTAGTTTTTTGGTCCCGCACTAACAAACTAGGCTATATAACTTCTTTCACCGTACATCTCCATTTCGTTGGTCATCTGGCCAAGTTTCCACAAACTAATCTCCAGTCGTCGGGTTTCGCCACAAATATGACACTATCTGTATTAAAACACGGCGGTCCAGTTCTCCAGTAATTATATATATATATATATATATATATATATATATATATATATATATATATATATATATATATATATATATTAATATTTAAATTACGGTTTTAAGGCCTTTTATCCCAATTTATATTTATCACATTATCATTAATAGGTATAATGGATTGTACCATCAAAAGTTACGTAAAATTTGAAAAGTCCTTTCGCAAATACAATACTTCTGGGTTAAATTTTTCGGGAAACCCCAAAAGAGTTTAAGGTTAGTTTGACCAGTATCTAAGCCGGGGTTTTTCTGGATATTCTTTTCGTCCAGCTGAATTCTCCTTTATTTTAATATCCTGTTATGTAGTTCGACTTTTCGGATTCTAACGTACAATGGCTATACCACCCTGAACATTGCTGTTCGAGTTTCAGGAAATTATCGATGTAACCACTAAACAGTCAGTCCATTTTTGTACTTTATCATATACTTCCAAAACTTTATAGTTTTCAGCGATAGTCTTACGCAATTCGTTGGCTACAAGCGTTCCAACGAAACTGCGTTCGGGTTCACTATGCCCACATTTTCCTTCATTTAACTCTGCACCACAAGTGCTACATAACAAAAACATCAACTTGCCATGTATTTTTAGAGGCAAAACAGGGTGTCCAGTGATATGTTCTTACAATCTAAACCTACCTGAATTTTCGGCTGACCTACATCATATATTTGCAAATATATTTACATATAGGTATATCGAGGAGACGCCTCACTAGTACCGTCATACTCATGATAGAGCATTAGTGCGACCACCGTAAGACGCGTCTCGTGGATTTATGGGTTTGTCATCTTGACCACCTAGATTCTATATAAATGCTCTCAACTCATCGTTTGCATGTATCACCTTTTTAAAATCGTATTCACGCATTTTTACTAGATTATAACCGCGCTCGCGTAGAAACTGAAATCGCGCGGCCATGTTCTCGTTTTGGACAAACATGGATGTATTTATATTTAGATTTGGGACAATATTGTCCTGATTCAGGAAATACTGCTCGCAACCGTGCCAATAGCATCCAAGTAACTCGTAAACAGTATTTGATTCAGCGTAATAATCGTCGATCTTAAGACCTTCATATGTCCTAAACTCGTGAGCTTCTCCGGTATGCTCTATGGTCACTTGTGAATGTTACACCCAGCGTAACCACTGTATTGCGACTTTCGACTGTTTGTCGGCAAGCCTGTAACCGCCTTTTGGAATTAACCCGATTTTGTTCTCGAAGTCTTCGAAACACTTTATTGCATGCACTAGTAATTGTGATTGACTCCTCAAACGGATCTACTTTATTTTGTGTCGTGAAGGTCGGCCAGAAACTAATGCAACCTTTAACGAGTATCTTAACATCCATCAGACAATACTTTAAAATCTCTTCACTCGTGTTAGAAACACAATTACATTGGGTCAATAATATTGAAATTCAGACAAAGGACCCTCATAATTCTGATTCGCGGATGTGTTCAAGAGAAATGGAAATATCCCTTGGACTCGGAAAGTTTTCGGAAATGCCGAGAGTGATGATGGAAATGAAATTAAGGGAGTCTAAAACCTAATATCGCCACGTTGAATGGAGATTGGGTTTAGACGGTTTGAGATGACTTTGGGTTTCCATCGGTAATTATTAGCTAGCATACACCTAATCACAAAACATCAATCGTACCCCTTCATGTTATATGTAATGCATGCAATTTTAAAATTTCGCGCTTTCTCGGCAACATACAACAGAAACGATTCAACGGGATCTTCCTTGAAAATGTGTCCATTAGGTTTTTGTTTCTTGCACGTGCAGCAATAGCTATAACCGCCTCTACGTTTACCCTCTACTTCAATGGTTTTGAGACACTTTAAACATCTACGTAATTTTTCACATAGTTCAGTGTCGTTGCGGATTCTAAAACATTCAGCCCCGTAAATAAATTTCTTGATTCATTGCAGTTTTCAGATTTTGAATGGGACATGGCGGTTTTTGATGACAACCAAAACACTGATACAAACATTTCAGGTACCTTTTTTCGTCATTATAACGTTTTTTGCACTGTTGACAGTAATGCTGAGGTGAGGCTGGTAATTACGTTATAGTGGTCGTCTTCTAGTAACAAATTTAAAACTACTCTACCCGGTTTCCTAAGACTTTCAAAGTAAACCGAATCATTTACTCGCGAACTATAAACTATTATGGTATATGAAGTTAAATGATTTTGAAATGATTGAATAGGCTCGTAACTACCACCCTGACTAAGATCTAGACCGCTATTTTGGCAAAGCTGCATAGCTCGCGCTTAAAGAACATTCCGTTTCCATGCTACAGCGCATTTTATCGTTATTTCTAAACGCTATTGCTAAGACTAGGTCGCGAGCTAAACAACTACACTACATTTCAAATAAAATGAGCCACTTAGGAATAATAATGTTATGATTTTGAAATTTTGCCAAAATAATGTTTCAATATCATATAGAAAACGATGGAAGTTTCAATGAAAAAGAACAAGTCATTATGTACTTTGCACCACTGTTAACATCAATTATCAACAATTTTTATTTATACATTTTAAGAAATCTAGTCGCTTAGTGTCAATTTTTTGTTGTTTAACTGACACATTTATTCTGAAGAAATGCCCCCAGTAAGACGACGAAACTTTGCCCATGCTTCAGATTTTGACAAGGATAGAATTATTGGCATGAAAGAAGCAGGTTTGCTATTTCGAGAAATCGGCAAATTTCTCGAAATAACCACGGTGGGCCGCATTTGTTCTTCTTGGTCTGAAGAAGGAATTCAACGACCACGTCCCAGTTGAAGAGCACCATGCAGCACCAATGATCGTGATGAACGACTTCTTAGCCGGATGGCCACAAGAGATCGTTTTCAGTCAGCCAGGTCTGCTGCGGTAAACTGGACAGGTCGTCACCTATCAATGTCAACAATGTATAGAAGAATTAACTATTTTGATTTCCATTCGTATCGTCCGTACCGACGACCCCAGTTAACTCAAGAGCCCAAGACTGCTAGATTGGCATGTTGTCAAGAGTGGCGGGACTGGTACCGTCAATGGAATAACATCGTCTTCAACGACGAATTGCGTTTTTTTTTGTGGCGAAACGATGGTCGTCAGAAAGTGCAGCGGTTTCGAGGAGAACGTCGAAATTTACAGTTTTTTGAAAAAAAAAACCCACAGGCTTTACATTGATAATGCTTTGAAGCCAGTGGTAGTACCGTTAATGCAGACGTTGCCAACTGATATATTGCTACAAGATCATGTTAGACCACATACTGGGAGAGGGAGAGGGAGATAGAGAAGGTGAGGGAGAGGGAGAGGGAGAGGGAGAGGAGAGGAGAGGGAGAGGGAGAGGAGAGGGGAGAGGAGAGGGAGAGGGAGAGGGAGAGGGAGAGGAGAGGGAGAGGAGAGGGAGAGGGAGAGGGAGAGGGAGAGGGAGGGAGGGAGAGGGAGAGGGAGAGGGAGAGGGAGAGGGAGAGGGAGAGGGAGAGGGAGAGGGAGAGGGAGAGGAGAGGAGAGGAGAGGAGGAGAGGGAGAGGGAGAGGGAGAGGGAGAGGGAGAGGAGAGGGAGAGGGAGAGGAGAG
>JARFJB010000009.1:92500-155000 GCA_036346205.1 Vesta saturnalis | reverse complement strand
AAAATTATTATTACCTTGGAACGAGATTTAAATTTAGATGCAAATTCTACATAAATTATACCGAAGTTTGTTTTGTATACCATTTGAATAAATTTATGTTAACAGTTTTAAATCTATAAAACGAAGCTTTACAAGATTTTTATTGTTTTTGGTCTCACTAGCCTTATTTGGACTTGTGAGAGTGGATAATACGTAAGAATTTTACATTAGAAAGCTAATAAACATTATATTTTATATTCTCAAAAGCCACGTAAATAATAATTTAAACTTGCATTTTTTTTAAAAGGAAATCATAGCTGGCTTGGCAACCATCAGGTGCAGTTCTTTCTTAGATTTTCAAAATTGTACAAAAAAATATAAACATTCCTGAAAAACGTCTTTTAAATACCTTTTTTTTCAACAAGACGGTGCCCCAGCACATAACGCATTTACAGTGAAGAATTGCTTAGGAAACCGTATCCCACATCGTTGGATTCCAACATTTGATTCGGTATTATGACCGTTTTGATAAGTTATGTTTTTCAGGAAACCCCCACAGGAAGAAATCTAGTATTGATAGATTTGGAGATCGTGACGGCCATAACACCGAACCAATCTAACGATTTGGGGAAACGGTTTTCTATGTAAATCCTTATTGTCAAATCATTATGGGCTGGGGCACCGTCTTGTTTAAAAATAGTATTTGGACGCTTTTTTCAGGAATGCCTATGTTTATATTTTTGAAAAGCTAAGAAAGACTGTACCTGATGGTTGCCAAGTCAACTATGACTCATTTAAGAAAGTACAATTTTATATTATTACTCAAAAACCGCGTTCCCTACAGAAATTCTAAGTACGCCACTGAATTCGGCAGTTCGCAATATATATGTACAGTTGATCAAATATATCAGTATAATAGTATTAAGCGGGGTTAACACTTTGAAAAAAGTCTAGAAATATCAACATTTGGCTATAAGTCGAAAACAAAAAACGATACTAAATTTTCGAATTTTTCATGAGATCTAAGTCAACAAAGTAGTACGTGAGTATAACAACTGCAAACCTCTATCCTTGATAATAACAAAGATAACTTTAAAAAACAACTAAAACAACGAGATCGGGACACACGGTGTAGTAAGCGTAAAAAGACTGAAGAAGTACACAAAAAGGCTGGTTTTACCTGTATATTTGAAGAACGCGTTTTCCTCAGCCAGTATTCGAGTTGTGTGAATATCGAACTATCTATTCTTTTTGGTAGAATATCGTAATCGTAATCAGAAGAAAGCGTTGAGGGGCGGAATGCTTTAAAGGTTTAAAGTAGACGATATGGATGAATACCTTTTATAATATTCCAGGGGTTTATACACTATAAATAATTGTTACAGATAGGAGTTTTAAAAGGTATAATCGTCGCCAGGAGTGCTTACCGCTACGCCATTTAATTATCTAATTTGCTTATACTGTATTCTCATATAAAACAGTGAATTAAATAACGATATCGACATACGTTACTGAATAAGCAAGTGTAGTAGAAAGAGTAAACTTATAACCGCGAAATCAATTTGTTTGTTTAAGCTTTGACTGTTTCCTCATTTCCTACATTTGCTTCTTTTAATCATCATTTATTACACACTTTAAAGAAAATAGGGGTCGCCTGATATCAGTATCTGTGGTCCAAGAAGTAAGTATGACATTAAGTGTTTATATCTTAATTCATTACAATCACGAAATTATAGCGTGTAGCAAACGCTTTGGGTATATCTGAGAGACGGTGAGATATATTAAGGGTGAAGCTGCATCTAAACGTGTTAAACAAGTTCGCGTAAGAAACGACCACGCGAGAAAACAAAATCTGACGATCTACCTGAAACATCCAGAATGAGCATTATGAATACAATCAATATACAAGTATGTACGCACAAAGTGAGTAAAGTTACATCACAATCTTTTACACATGTTTGACATACTAATTTATTTACTGAAAAACATGTCACACTTGCAAGTTTAAAAGCAAAAATTCGTAACGGCAACATATTAATAAGTGACAGAAGTCTTCATCGTGTAGTCCAGCCGCTAGGATTCAAATACTAAAAAGACTCCAACCGTAGAACTTTATTGGAAAAAGTTATATCGCAGAAATGAGAATTAAATTTCCAATACATTAAAGAGATCAATTCACTTAATCGTCGGCAAGTAAATTACGATAAATAAGAAATTGTATTTTGGAATTCTGCAGCTTTAAATACTGCCATCTCGGAGTATATTTTCTAATCAGAATTTATCATAACGAGAATATAATTCACATGTCACATGATACATTTTTGATTGATTTCATTGGTTAAAATACAATAGCAAAATGGCAGAATGGGCTATATATCGGTGATACTTTTAACACCGCATGTTGACTGTCACATGATTTTAATGAATAAAATATTTTACTGTCAAAGTGGCAAATCGTTTAAAATTGTAGACTATAAAAAAATATATTTTCTATTAACGTTCATTATATTCTCTTACCAAATATAATAGGTGTTTTGATTAATAACCGACGATACCACTCGTTAAAACCTTTAGAGCATTTTTAACTCGAGCTATCACCGATGACAATCATTATACTAGTTATATTAACCCCGAAAATAATTTTGTCTCATGTTTTTCATATTAGACCATGCGATTGTATGTGATGACGTTGTGATAAAAACTCCTGGCGAAGATAGTAGGTTGCCAACACGTAGTTTTAAGGACGATAATTTTAGGTCAACCAATTTTAATAGGAACAACTGCAAAAATTAGTTTAAACTTATACCTAGCAAACCACATTATCAAAATTAACAAAATATATAGTTAGACAATTTAATAATTCAGACCAGGAAAAAGTAGTAAAATACAATAAATGTTTTGTCATTAATGAGCAACAAGGTATGTTATAATGGGTCAAGGGGTGAAGAATTACAAGGTGATATTATGGAAATAAAAGATTTTTTAGCGGATACTTGGTGCTAGCAAAATCACTACATTTTGTGTATTTTTAAATAACTATGAGAAAGTAATTGTTCAAATTAGCATAGAATTAAATGGAATTAGGGATTCAATTTAAATTTTAATAATTTTAATTTAAATATATCAAATTTCAACTTTAATCAAAATTATCATGCTACTAAGCAATTTAATTAGCAAAACATTAAGTGCATTTTTTAGAATTTATTGCGATCATTAATTACAAAAACTTTACCTTAACTTTAGATAATGGAAACAGTGAAGCAAGTTGTATACCACTCGAGTCAAAACATAATTTTGAAACATTAATTCCCGCTTGACTTGAAGTTATAAAACTAACTACAGTTTGAAAAAAGCAGATTGTTTATTCTACCAAAAAAGATGACAGGGAGTTTCTAAGGCGGAGTTAGCTGTGAAACTTGTAAGGTTATTTTGGCGCACCGTGTATCTGCAATCTTGTGATAACGTATGGAACCTATTCTGAATGTAAAGAAAGTGAGTTTGTACAAAAAAGGGCGTGAAATTGCATAACTGGTTACGGTTGATCTTGAGTATTTTGGGTTTAATGATTGCTCTGAAATTGCTCATTGAGCCAAATCGATTACAAAATTTAATTGGTTTGAATTCTTTTACAGATAGTGAAATACACAACACTGATAACAAGATATTTTTTATTAAGTAGAAACCCCAGATTTGAAATATTACAGTTCATTCATGTTGGAGAGTGTTTAAATACGATTTTAAAGAGAAAGTATTCAAAAAGTATACATACGATTTAAGACAAAAACACTGATCGTTACATTTTAAATTATTCGGAAAAAAACTAATGTGGTGATTTAAAATTAATAAACCCATATTTATTTTGATTTTTCTAGTTGGATAATATTTATTTAGTACAGAATTTTGTGACAGAAATATTAATTTATATGTATACGAGGGCTGCTTAAAAAGTATCCGAATAGCGTTTTATAACTTGGATTTTTCGTATGTACAGGGAGTGATAAGTTTAGGACAACCCGTATACTAGAAAATTTTATTAAGCTTTTGGATAAATTGAGTTGTGTATGAATTTACTGAGTAGGTAACAAGGAGTCTTCCACCCAGCCTAAGACTATTTATTTTAGAAAAATTCAAGATTGTGGTTGCACTTAGAGACAATTTTTCCTGAATTGAGCATTGTTAGTTGTAAATTTATGGTAATTGTAAGGTGTTTGAGATTACTTTTCAATAATTTTACTCCTTATATCGACCCCGACCATTTTTATTGTAGCCAGCTTTGGTAACCCGCTTACTTCAGTAAGCCCGCACGACGCCTAGTGCAAGGCAGTCCGAACCTCGTTTACGAACGTAAGCGCCTATCCAGCCTAAGCGTTTTGTGATTTTTATTACAATCGCTTAATTTCACAAAAAAGAACTTAGCGATTTTTCGCTCATCGTTTCCGGCATCGTGCTCTTCGCCGCTTCGGAGTTGTATCTGTCACTGCTTGCATACAGATAATACAAAGAAGCGGTCATCAGAAGAGGATCTACATCCTAGCAGCAAGCAGGAGCCGCCCGAATCAATCGGGAATAACGAAAAGAAGCACCCAGGACACCGAAAGAGAATAACTAATCCAGGACACCGCCAACAACAGGACAGGATCTACGTCGGGCAATAACCTATAGGTACTTTTAATAAAGAAATATTTTTTAATTAATTTTATTTTTGTTTTAATTTAAGAATTGCTTTCCTCCTTTTCTATTTGGTTGTATGATTTCCAAGTCTTTATTCCTCGGAGTGTGAGGCTGCATCTCGGCGGGAGATCCGGCCTTCTCTTAAACACCTTTATTTCTTTTTATTTCTCTTCTACTACCCTAAATAACAACAACCGTGATGGTTAAGCTGTCAGGTTGCGTTGGCGCACCCTGTATGTAGGATGTTATAATGACGTGTATTACGTGTTTTGAGTACGGATGTATTGAGTTTGAACGGAAAAAAAAATTTTGTGTATATGCATTATGTATGTGGGTGTATGATACGCCACTGGAAATTTAAGAGAAATATAATTCAGTATGTAGATACGTGTATTTGAATATTATAGAAACTTTAGTGTTGGAATAATTAGATTCGGATGAATGTAAATGTGAAGAGAAATTTGTCGATGGGACGATAATGTTTCCTTCTGTATTGCTACTGTTTTGCTGCTGTTAGAAATGGAATGTTTGAAGATTAGATAAGTAATCTTTGCCAGAAGATGTGAAGTATGAGTGTAAAATGTTTCAGAAAATATGTAGAGAAAGATTGGGTAGGTTTAAGTGTTAATTTCAGAAAGTTTTGTAATGTTGTGCAATTGTTTTAAGAATACATGTATGTATATGGAATTTGAGACCTTAGACGGTGCTTGTTTTTGCAAATGTTGCGGAAAGAGATCGAGCGCAGGTTGGAGATAAATGTTGAAAGTTGTGCAATGGTCCAGAGTGGCTACTGAATGAATGTAGTGACGAGAAATGATTTCCTCATGAAGTAATTGTAAAATTTGTAAGTGAAAACAAATATGGCGATGTATTGTAATTACACGCGTGCTTGTATAGAGGGCAGTAGCTATTGGAACTATAAAATTTTGAATGAATACTATTGGAGAGTATAACGCGGAAGGAAGACATGTTTAAAGATGGATGACTGAAGTTATAAATAGGAAAGTCAGGGATTGACGGGAGTTAGTTAAGTTTTTGGCTTTGGCTGTTGCTTGTGGTGAAGGTTGGCGGAAGACGCGCGCGAGGTAGTGTGGATGGGACGAGGTTGGTTATATTTGTGAATTTTAATGAGGCAGTTATTTGGTTAAACAACTGCGTTACCCGAAAGGGGATGAATCGTAAAAGACATTCATAAATAAAACGATAATTAAAATTGAAGTTGAAAATAAAATTAGTTTGTGTTTTTCTTCAAGAAAATATTAAGTGCGTAAGCAGATTTATAAAAAGTTAACAGTTATTACGTTAGTGTTAAGTGTAGCGCGTGTTCTTGTAACGAAATTCAGCTAAAAGTATTTATGAGACCACCTGTTAAGTGAACGAAGTGTTCGTTGTATATTAAGTCAATGTTTAAGTAACGTTATATGACATTGAAAGTTTATTTGTATAAGGGTTGCTAGAAATTTTAAGAGGCAACCAAAGGTTTACCGTTATTACATGTTTGTGGGAGGAATAACCTCGCATAGTGAACTAATCGCGAGTGCACAGAGGAATAAGTTTTGTTGAGCCTTTGTAATGTGCTTCATGCAATTTAAGGATTACATATGGACTACAAATTATTGATTTATGGAAAAAAGAAAATCCAAGGATTTATGGACAATTTTAAGTAAGAAATTAGATTTAGGAATTTTATGAACTCATTTAAGCCCGATTATCTTTTTGGTTAGTTTATTGGTGTATTGTTGTTTAAATTATTAAATAGTTTTGAAAGGAAGAGATAATCGTTCTTGAGTCTTATTGTATGGTTTGTTCTAGTAGTAAGAATGCAGTGGTATTTGGTGGTTTAACTTTCAACCACGCTGATGTAATTTATGTAAATATTTGTATTTTTGTTTTATTTTGTACAGGACAATATATGTATTTACCGTTGATTTTTATTCTGTTGTTTATTTAGCCAGGTATGAAACACAGTTGTAACATTTACTTAATTGGTGATCTTGTTTTGACAATTTTAAAAGTAAGCTTTGCATATTTTAATTTTCAGATTTATGAGCAACCAGAAAGGTTTTATTTAGCCAGGTTGCTTGCAAAATTTTTCATGTTAGTTTCATTAGCGCAATGCACAATTAACGGATCGGCTTTTAGTTTAAATTTCATTAAGTATAATAAAAAGTTGGAGTTTTGAGAACTTACGTATATTTACGAATGTCAATACGATTCAGAAGTAAATTAAATTTAAAAGATATCGTTCATGTTAAGAATTTTTAAAAGTAATTACCGATCACTGAATGAGGAAATATTTTATTCAGTAATAAGTAGAAAATATAACTGTTGGTTACGTGAATGAATTTGAGTGATAAATTTTATTTTGGAAGTTTTGGTATACGAGGTGTATTCAAAAAGTTTTTAATAACCTGGGTAGTACTAAATATATTGGAGTTTGAGTTGAATTGTTTGGGACGAGTGTTTGTTTTAGAACCCTCGTGTAAGAGTTTACTGAGTAAGCACAATCCTACTTTCCACAATCAAGTAGGGTTAATTAACATCCAGCTTAAGACAATTATTTTAGCAAAGTTTCGATTGTGGTGGCGCCTAGAGACATATTTTCCCGGACTGAGCTGTTTGAATGTAGGTGTAAGGTGTTTGAGCATATTAATCATTCATTTTACTTATTATTTCGACCACGCCCATCTCCCTGTTAGCTGGCTTGGCAACCCGCTTACATTAGTAAGCATGCACGACGCCTAGTGCGGTTTGGACGTGTAACAAAGCAAGGTCGCCACCCAGCTACCCTAACGGTTATATCCCCAACTCCCGACGCCGCCTGTCTACCCACACCACTAACCACATCCCAAACTACTTACACCTATGCACACACACTCGCCTGACTACCACCATCCTTACGCACACGTTCCCATTCAAACGCCTCTTCCATATTCACTACATCCACACATTCCTACATTTTCACACGTTCCACCTTTTCCACAAAACCACCCAAACCCGCCCATACACACACATACCCTCTCTCTTACCTACACCTTTTCACACACACATACCCGCTCTCTTACCTACACCTTCCTCTGCCTTGATTCCTATACCCGCTTCCCCCAATACTATACCCGAACGCTTCCAATCCTCGAGATATTGCATCCGCAATATCCCAAAATCCATTAAAATCCAAAAATCCCTTTTTAATTCCTTCAAATCCCTCAACCGTCCTTGGTTGAACTTAACGTTCAACCACAGCCAAACCTGTCTCTTAGAGACCTCCTCTCTCTTTCCGGATGGTACGCAGCTTAGGCTACGACACCACTTCGGCGACCCAACCGTTACCCTCACCCAACTCTCCGGTCACCGCTTACCTAACACCACTCCTTTTCCTGCGTGATTCGTCACGTAGATAAGGACATTCTAGCCCAAGAGATCCTCGATGTGATCGATCTTCCACAAGTAAAGAAGGCCGTTCGCATTACCTCAAAGGACACAAACAACCCAACTTTCCTAATCCGCACCATAACTCTTTCCCAAACCACCCTTGAGTTCCTCCTCGCACAGGGTGTCGTCATGTTCGGGCGACACTACCGGTGCGATACCTCTTTAATCCCGCAATCGCTCCCAAAGTATTGCTTCACCTACACGCAGGTGGAGCATACCGCGGAGGAGTGTCCCACCCTTCCATCCGCTGTCCTAGCTGTGGCGAAAGTCGCAGATCCACCTCTTGTAAATGCTCGGCAAACCCGAAGTGTAACAACTGCGGGGAAGCCCATCCCACCTACTCCTTCCAGTGCCGGAATCGGCGGGAACCTCCCATTTCCCCGTCGAAGATGGCACCCCTCGACCCTATCCTGTCTGAAGAGTCCGACTCCGAAGATGCAACATTTTTTTGGATTTGCATAATTAAGCACGTTAATAACTAAATTTAAAGATCGCTTTGTTGCACACTTCTAATTTTTAATTTATTATAGGTATCATTTGTTTTTACTTAAATAAATCTCAGCCTCCTATACCTGTGTATTCTTAATATAAAACGTAAATAAGAAAAACTTAAAAAATCAATTAATTATTAAAATAGCATAGAAATGTTATATATTTTTGAAAAGCACAAAAAAAATTTCATTTAAAAATGTCATAGCCAACTATGGTTTCCATATAAAAAAATACAACTTTATGTCATATCTTTTTAAATTAAGGAGGTATTAAAAACGTGAATGCACTAACAGATTCTACTTAAAAAAGTGACTTAAGAACGTTTTTACAGTTTGTCGATACATTTAGAAATAAGAAAGTTATTCAAGTTTTTCAAAATCGCCATATTTTCAATTTTGGCTAATTGCGCAATAACGGTCAGAGATATCTTGGTTATAACTATTGCATCTTAATTAACACCAAAATCGAGCACAAGGACCCCGTATTACTTTTTGCCTATCTGTAATAGAAAGGGTACTTCCTATAAGAAAACATCGAAAATGTACCACCCTGTACATTGAATCAAGGTAACGAAAATAAATATATTTTAATACAACCTGAATTAAATAAATAGAAGGTTATCCAATCGACAATAAAGCAGAAGAAACGGAAGCCAGAGTATTTGTCAATAATTTTATCCTAAAACTTGATATTTCAGACCAAGGAACGGAATTTTTGCGAAATTATTAGAGAATGTACGTAAATGAAGTAAAAACGACGGCATATTATCGTGAGATCTTTAGGTACGATAAAGCAGTCACAACAATTCTAATGTTTACTAAAGAACACAAGTAGCTAATTATACAGAAGCATGGAGAACTTGAGTACCTTTTCTTTCAACAATACGGCACATACCGCTTCAAAATACTTGTGGTATGAATTAATTGTTCCAAATAATTGAAATTTAATACATGCTAATTAAAGGTTTAAAGATTCAGTACACAATTTCGACGACTATTCAATAGAATTAAAATATAGCTTGCAAACGGCGTATAATGACGTAACAAACAATTTATTTAAATCAATTTTACAAAGAAATGTAAAAATTGTAGTAGTATTACGTATAAAATTGACGGCAGAGTGTTAATTAAAAGTGCAAGCAATGATAACCTAAAAGCAACTTATGGGGGAACCTATAAAGTGATAGAAGACAAATCGCTAAACGCTGTAGCAAAAATAAAAAGTAAATTACTGCTAATACACAAAAACAAAGTAAAATTATTTAAAGAAATAGAGGTAGTAATAAATTGTGCAGTAGGATAAAAAATATGTAAATCTAATAGAAGAAATCATGACGAAGTTAAATCTATCCTTTTTTTTCTCAGCAAGGGCAGAAATGTAATGATAAGTAATGAAGTAAGGAATTTCATAGATTGTGTTGGTGTAAACATTAACAATGAAGAAGTTTTTTTTTTTTTATGATTCTGGACCTGAACAGGTTAAATAAGGCCTATCGTGCTAAAGCGCTCAGGAACACTTAGGTGGATGGATAGAGGGATAATGAATTGCCAATAGATGCCTATGAACAGCTACCTTAAATTTTCTCATATCATAAGTGAGAGGAAAACAGGAACTAGGGAGATCATTCCAGAGTTTAGAAGCCGTGTAGAAAATGTGGATTGCGCCCGTTTGGTACGACAAGTGGAGATTTGTACTGCATACTGATGATGTGAATGAGCGAAACGAGTGTTTCTCGGAAAGATAGCCGGAGATGGTATCAAAGAATGTAATTCACCAGCACAATAGCCGTTGTAATAACGATAATACAAAGAAAGAACTGAAACCATCCTTCTATGCTCAAGGGACTGTATGTGAGAAGTTAAGGACGGGTCATTTATAAGCCTAATCGCTCTCTTTTGAATACGATCTACGATATCGAGAGCGTATTGGGGAGCACTAACCCAAAGGTGAGAATTATATTCCAGATGAGGCCGAATTTGGGCCTTATACAGCAGAAGGAGTTGTCGAGAGGTAAAGTACTGCTTAGATCTGTACAAAAAGCCTATTTTACGAGCAGCTGTTTTGGTAGCTGACAGAAGATGGTCAACCCATGAGAGATTTGAAGATACAGTCATAGCCAACAGACATACTTACAACAGGAAATGACAGACAACACTGAGATTTGTTAGCATTAAATTTAACTAGATTATTGCTTCCCCATTCAAGAATACGTTGAATGTCTTTGTTGATTGAATTTGCCATTTCAGCTTTAATTTCTTGATTTGACATAGAAGGTGGATTATCACTATGAGTAGACTGAGATGAACTACAGTGAAGAGTGCTATCGTCAGCAAAGCAATGGATGGGATTAGTTGTTGAAGAAATAAGGTCGTTTATGTACAGCAGAAAAAGTGTAGGCGCTATAACGGATCCCTGTGGTACGCCCGCGTTAATGCTAACTTCTTTTGAAAAAGCCATCAACTACGACACGTATTCGTCTTTATCAAGGAAACTAGAAACCCAGTTGATGAGCGTATCATTTAACCCAAAGAGGTGAGTTTGGCAAGTAAACACTTATGCCAAACTTGGTCAAATGCCTTTGAGATATCTAAAGCGACTACAACTGTTTCACCGGACTGTCTACTGTATTGTTCCAAACTTGGGTCACATATGAAAGAAGATCGCCTGTTGAACGACTTTGCCTAAACCCATATTGGTGGTCACTAAGGAGTTTGTTAGTTTCAAGGAACGTGAGCAGTTGCTGATTGATGGCTTTTTCCATGATTTTAGACAAAATGGAAGTGATGGCAATTGGTCTGTAATTTGAGGGATCGGTCTTATCACCTTTTTGGGAATAGGTTGAACATTTGCTAACTTCCATGATGAAGGAATTCCCAGAAGATATAGAGATCGTATAGAGCTTAGATAGGACTGGTACTACTGGGGAACATTTCTTTAAGAAAATAGCTGGATACCGTCTGGGCCAGTAGCCTTATTGAGATCAAGCCTACTGATGATCGATTCCAAGAGCTTGTACCGAAAATGAATTGGTTTCATAACGTATGAAGAAGAGTTGACTAGGGGCACATCTTTCCAGAATCATTGAGACACGAGTTTGATGCAAACAAATCCACAAGAACGTTGGCTTTGTCTGCAGAATCAGCAACTACCGATCCGTCAATAGATGTCAGGGGGGGAAATGAAGATGTTCGAAAGTTTTAACTAATGGCTTTTGCTAAAGACCAAAATTTACGACTGCCTAAAGGAGATGTAGCTAGTTCATTGCATTTTCGTTGTTCGAACAACTTTTTAGTTTTAGTGATGACACTTTTGCAGATATTTTTAGCACCAACGTATTCTACATGACTGTCAATCGATTTATTAGATTTCCATTTAATGTAACATTTATTTTTTAAAGTACAGAAGTACAGAAAAAGAGATTTAACTTGCATATGTAGTATGAATTAATGAAATGCTCGCTCTCTTCAGTCAGTATTCAAGTTGAGTAAACATCGAACAGTCGACAAAATCATAAATTATATAATGTACCCAAACCTGGGCGTGCCGAAAACTATTCAATTTAATTAAACTAGTATCCATCACAAATATGTTTTCCTTGTAAAAATCCCTTTCCTCTACTTGTAAGCCGTCCAATAATAATGAATAAAACTTAGAAATAGTTATTTAATAAACTAGTTTGTTAATGAAGGCGATTAATAAACGAAACTGTTTAAACCACGAACGAGCGATAACGAGTGAGTACCTTTAATGGTTGAGTTTAATAATCCCCCATTAACAAACGAGTTTATTACAATAGTTTTTCGTTGACCGTAAAGTGTATTTTTGTGAAAAAATTAGAAATTAATTACAAATAAAAACCAATTTCATCTTTTTCATCTCATCGATAAAGATGATACCTTATAAAATATCTTCATCCTGTTTTTGTCCTCAAGGTAGACCATTTTTAAATTTTTCAACACTTTCCATTCACTTTTCCACAAAGACCATCAGAAGAGAATAACGTCAACACCATACACTTTCAATTTTACGTAAAAATCGGGTTTGCTGGAAAAACCTAGTTGCCATTGAAAAATATGACAACCGAATTATAACAAAAAAGGTCGCCATTGCGAAAAAGTAATTGTAATTCGTAATTGTAGGTAATTGTGCAATTATGGAGCTAGAAAACCCTGATGCATTACCTGCTGCAGTGTTGGCAAGTGCAAACAATGCATGTTCGAGTTTGTTACCAACTAAAAGTCGAGATCTTTACGATAAAACTTCTAATGAATTTGATACCTGGTGTACCGAACAACATATAACCAATTATACGGAGCCTGTCTTCCTGGCATACTTTTCAAACATTGTTCAAAAAGGCTTTATAGCGAGCCTCTGGCCAAAATTCTCAATGTTAAAATCAACTCTTAATGGGTAGAAAAATATTGATATTGGAAAATTTAACAAATTGATTATGTACCTTAAAGGACAAACTGAAGGACATGTCCCCAAAAAATCTAAAGTTTAAAAAAAAACAAGTGCTAAAATTCATTTTTGACGCTCCTAATAATTTGAGTAGTTATACTAGGCCGATTCTGGACCAGTTCAAGGTCACTCGCCCTCTGGTGGTGAAATCGGAAGCTTTTGGAGCTCTTTCAAGGTCAAACTTTAAGCAGGAGATTTAAAATTTTGGAGCTGGTCAAGGTCAAAGCTAAAAATAGAAGTTGCAAGGTAATCATAAATCAAAAAAATAGTTTTCAATGCCAGAGGTTATTGACTTACGGTGGTGTCATATAACATTTCTTAGAAATATAAAAAAGGTCAAGGTAAAAAGCTAAAAATTAAAAATAGAAGTTGAAAGGTAATCATAAATCTAAAAATAGTTTTCAAGGTCAAAGGTTATTGACCTACGGTGGTGTCATATTACATTTCTTAGAAATATAAAAAGGTCAAGGTGAAAAGCTAAAAATAGAAATTGCAAGGTAATCATAAATCTAAGAATAGAATTTTCAAGGTCTACTCCACTTGAAGATCACGACGATGACGATGACGATCTCATAAGCTATGCATAAAAAGTAGGTCATGAGTTCATTGAAGGTAAATACTCCACTTCAAGCTAAAAATAGAAATTGCAATGTCACCATCCTCAGCATATTACAAGGTCACTCTGCGGTCAAACGTTTTCGCGGGAAATTTGTATGTCAAGGTCAGAAGCTAAAAATAGAAACTGCAATGTCATCATCATATTACAATTCTTAGAAGTCTAAAAATAGTGTGGTCAAAGGTTATTGATCTGTATATCATAGCTAAAAATGGTCGGTTCATGTCCTCACTAAAAGGTGATCGCGTTACAGCTATAAAGTATAGTGACAGCATCATCGTTGAAAGTAGCTTATGCGCGTAACCAGATATGTATGGTAATCAAAGAGATGGTTCATATCTGCACTAATGTAACATAGTGGGGGGTAGTTTAGAGTAACAATATAAGGAAATAGTGTAATGGGTTGTGAGTGATGTGTAAAACATGTGGATGGCATACGCTCAAGAGCAATGGACCAAAGAAACTGACCTGAGAACAGCGGTGGAACGCTTGAAGCAAGAATTTTCGGCATTAGTATTCGATGCCGAACATGAGGCTCCCCTACTTTTGAAGTGGGTTCTATACTTATATTTATATTGCGCCCTTCTGGTTTGGAAACCCAACGCGGTTTTATTTTGCCTCGGCTTTGCTCAATCGGGTTTATTTTATAAACGGGGTGTGGTTCGTAGTAAGTACTGGATGGGCTTAACACTGTAACCTTAAATAAAAACCGTAAAGCATTTTTAAAATGTATATTAACCAAATATTTACACTAAATAAAATAAGAAAGTAATTAACAAAATGTATAGGAGAACTTCTCGGTCCGGGTCCTAGCGTCACTGGGTGCGACGGCGCTTCTGTGAACAAAAGATGGTCTTCTTAATCTATTCCTTACCTAAGAGGCAAAGTTTAGGTTACGGTCCTGCACGTATAGTAGCGAGAGCGTCAGCCTTGATACCGTTGTTGGTCGGGACGCCAGCGCAATGAACTCGAATCGTTTGAGAAAATCGATATCGTGTTTATACGTTAGTAACTCTGGATCGCTGAAGCAAGGATGTCTTACTCGAAATAATACACGCGAAATGCACGTATACAAACGCGAGGTCTTGTGACGGCTTTTTCCAATTATAACCGGTTTTAATGCAGCAATTAGATCATTTATCTAACTAAATTAATTACCGATCTCTAACTAAGTTTAATTATTTATAATTAATCAAGGGAACAGAATACTTAATATTAAAACTACTCTAATAGGTTTACGTAAAGATAGAATACTCTACGTAATCTCTAATTTGTATACAAACGTTCTCGCACCAGGTATTTACGATGGTTAGGTGGACTACTAATTTATACTACAAATTTATACAACAGGTTATGGAGGTATTCCTCTGCAATTTAAAGACACCGTGTATGGTTATTATGTTTGTCTGGAGATAGTGTGTGAGTTTCGAGCGGGATTTCAGTAATGCCCAGAAGACGTAGGCGACGGCCTGTCTTTACTGTATATACTAAGAGAAAGGTCGTAGGTCTTTACAGCCCTGTAACAACCCTTCACCCTCAAGTGTTGATGAGATACGTCGGGGCTACCCTGCGTTCCTCTAGGTGTACTTTGTGGTGGCAGTGACGATGGATCTACCCTTCGTGCTACTCTAGGTGCTAGTGTAGTATAACTCCTGGAGCTCAGCCCAATTATTTACGGTCTGTAGTGTTTGAGTGTAAATTGTCAGAATGTATAACTTTACAACTTACGTGTCTATCAATAGCAGTACAGAATTGAACTTTAGGTCGCCCGATCGCGAAGGACTTTTCGTCGGTGAACAACAGGTCGGTGCTTACTCTAAGCAAACGGAGCGCTGGGCTACTGGTTTCTGGAACGGTCAACGGTACGAGGCGGCTGCTGGATATCGGCTTAACTTGAATCTACTAAGATTCATCTCCTTACTGAAGGAGTTTTTTTTTTCTATGCGCGTCGCGAGTTTATAAAGCTGCATCTGTGGGCGGCTTCGCGGCTACTGTGCGGGGAATATCGTTACGTGATTGGTTAAAATCGTTCTGACGTGCAGAAACTTACGGTTTCTAAGAAATACACGTCAGCGGTGATGAATAAATTATTTGTTGTGCAATATCGCGTAAACTTATGAAATCTTACATACAGGATGGTCCGCACATAATTTATTCTAAAACATATAAGTACAGGACGCTGGTTCTTTACAACGGGCGAGGTGATTATAGTGAAGCGGAGTGTAACGTCCTAGTGAAAAAGTATGAAAAAGGAGTAACGATATGTGAAAAGTTTTCAAATTTAAAGAAAATATGTAGAACATGTTTTGTAGAAGAACTGAAAGCTGTGCAATTGCATCAGTTTTGCAACGATGTAAAAAAAAATGGAATGGACAGCATCTCCTGATGGTAGCAGTTCATCCTCATCAGATGCAGATTAACCTATCGATACAATTATCAAAGTGCACTCTCCCCTCTAACATCAAAATCATGATGCAGTAATATATAGGACAGTTCCGGTGTCAACTATAATTCATAAGCGTTCTCGAATCAGTAAAGATGGGTCTATCTTCATTGAACAGTAGCACTTTCTGTAAATCCTTCACGAACGTAAAAGACTTGGAGGTGGGCGCAAAATATAAAGTGATTGATATGAATACTATCGACACAAAGTATGGGAAACATATTATCATTGAAACCCAGAACTTTAAGTGCATACTTACCTTTGGATTTTGTGAACAGTTCAAAAAAGAAGATCGCATTGAAAAGTTTAAGCAATATCTGGTTGAGAATGACGCTTTACCAGCGCCGGAACTGTAGGAAGGACGACTAATTTAACATTTCTGTAAAAAAAAAAAATAATAACATATATATCTATGTTTGGAAATAAATTATATATTTTTTGTTGCAAAAAAAGAAAAAAGTCTTCTATTTTTGATTAAATGAAGGGTATATCATAATGAAGAGGGCTGGTATTGATGAGACTAAAAAAAAGTAGCGTATAATAATATGGTGTCTGCAGCTATATTGGCTAAGCTCTTCAAAGTTAAAATTTATTGGTATCATAGTACAATTCATACCAACCAATCTTCAAGGTTAAATTTTATTGATAAGGTATTGAGAAGGTATCACATTACAGTTCTTATGTGAGACTCATCAAGGTTCTTAGGAATAGCAAAATAAGCATTCTTAACCAATGACACATGTAACTGACTTTGTGCATGCTCGGTATTGCTCGGGTATCCTCGTGGAGTCTACCCTTCTATATAAGTTTAAATTTTATAGTCACATATCATTCGCTTCGACATTATGTTTTTCTAAAAAGTATATATGTTAAAGCATTGTTTTTGCACATTAAAATCGCTTACGTATTTACTATTGTAATAGTGTGTGTAAACCTAACCAGAAAATCAGTTATATTTGTTTAAATGTAGCATGTAGAAATACTGCACGATTGCATTAGCGCATATACAACGCGCTAACGAAGACAACCAGACAAATATAGAACAGTAATGATTGTTATAATTGATGTGCAAGGATTCAAAACAGCAAGAAATATATTTAGACCTAAGGAACTAGCGATATATAATGGAGAGCAAATTGCTCATTATGTATTCAAGCCTCCATTTCCATGGCACACCTTGGTTAGTGAATTTCAAAAATAAGCTAATTGGTTAATTCACAACCACCACTTTATCAAGTGGGAATATGGATATACTTCTCCACGTCTATTCCCTCGTATACTTAGTGATTGCATATCAACAACAGATGAGGTGTACGTTAAAGGACGAGATAAAGCTGATTTTATTCAAAAATTTTTAAAACAACGCATTACGGTGTTTGAAGAACAACCTACTTTACCCAAACTTCATCCATGCTGTTTTTTTTCATACAAAAAACACTTGTCACTGTGCTTTGGCTCATGTATATCATTTATATGAAAAAATTGTAGTGAAATTCTAATAAAGATTTATTAACTGACATATCTTATTCGCATGTATTACCTCAACGCTTTTATGAGTATTTCAAAGAAGAATAAGAAGAAGAAGAACTAGATAATTTAAAATGTTATCTAAGAATAAACATTTGTGTAAAATTTTTTTTGGATAATGAGAACCTAAACTGCTTTCGGTCTACCGGAAACAGATACCGCCGCTTCTGAGAAACAGCTACCTGTTTTTGAGAAACAGCTACCTGTTATTTGAAAAACGGGTACCGGTTTTAGGTCTGTTTTTGAGCTGTTTTCGGAAACCGGGAAAGTTGTTTTGAGCTGTTTCTGCCTGTTGCTAAAAAATAGGGATCTGTTTTTTTGAGCTGACTGCATCAAAGTTTATGCTATTCACATTTTCGGTGTTTATAATGTTCTACTGAACAAAATTTAAAAGAATATTTGATAAAGGTTATATACCAAATTGTTCTAGTGAACTTTTCAAGATTGTTAAAGTACGTGTAACGAATCCGGTCACGTACTTGCTACAAGACACCAATTGGCTAGAGACACCTATTTATGGACAGAAACTGCAAAAGGTTAAATATCCGGATGTGTATTTGGTGGAAAAGGTCATTTGACGTAAAAATAATAAAGTGTACGTAAAGTGGTTGGGATTAAAATAATATTCATGGATCGATGATGATGATAATGTAGTTTTATAAGCATATTATTGTAAGGCAATAAGTTCATTTATAATTCAATGATGCCGGTAAGAACAACAAGCACTTTGGAACACTTAAATTACTGTAGAAAGGATCACTATTGGTTTAATAACGGATATAAATGTCCTGCTTGTATAGGTACCGACTAGTATAAATATAACTTATTGTAATATAGTGTACTTAAGTAACTAACATAGAATGTAATTTCTGTAAGAATAATAATAAAAGACCAATTGTAATTTGCATTATTTATTAATAAAAAAACGTACTGATACATACATATTAGGCCTAAAGTGTTTATGTAGTCCTCAAACTTAACAGATGGCCACTTCTCCGAGTCAGATCCGCTTGTTCAACCTAACCGTTCACCTTGAAATCCCCGACCTTTTTCAACGTTTTCTAGAATCCAGTTATATATTGTGAAATGTTCATAATTTTCCTAATTCATTGCTGTAGTAAATTTTTTTTGGATAATAAGAGCTTTCAGTCTACAGGAAACAGATACCGCTTCTGAGAAACAGCTACCTGTTTTGAGAAACGGGTACCGGTTTTAGGTCTGTTTTTGAGCTGTTTTCGGAAACCGGGAAAGCTGTTTTGAGCTGTTTCTGCCTGTTGCTAGAAAAAATAGGTAACTGTTTTTGAGCTGACTGCATCGAAGTTTATGCTATTAAACAGGACAGAATTTGTCAAAAATAAATGGATCTATCTGCATTGAACAGTAGCACTTTCTGTAAATCCCCTTCACGAACGTAAAAGACTTGGAGGTGTGTACGAAATATAAAGTGATTATATGAATACCATCGACACAAAGTATGGTACACATATTATCATTGAAACCCAGAACTTTAAGTCCATACTTCCCTTACAATTTTATGAATACTTCAAAAAAGAAGATCGCACTGAAAAGTTTAGACAATATCTGTCTGAGAATGACATGTAGATTACCAGCTCAGGAACTGTAGGAAAGACAACTAATTTAACATTTCTGTTAAAAACATTATAATTACCTTTGAACTTATTCGTTCATAACAAATACTTAATAATATAATAACATATGTCTATGTATAATTGTTTGGAAATAAACTATGTATTTTTTATTACAAAAAATAAAATGTCTTCTATTTTTTGATTAAATGAAGAGTGGGTACATCATAATGAAGAGAGTTACTTGAGGTAAAGGACTACCGAGTTATGATTTATTAATGTAAGCAATTGCCAACGTTTACGTACATATAATTGTGCCATTGGCAAGATACAATTTTTTTCACCCACAACTTTTGTATGAAACAAATGTTAAGACTTTCGCATAAGATTAAATAAGTTAATTGCTTAATAAATCACAACTCGATAATCCTTTACCCAAAAATTCCAATTTTTTGCCTGTATACTAAACAAATAACAGCGCAAAAGATAGCAGTCAAAATTTAAATAAAGACTAAAAAGAAAATCTGAGAAAAATTATACTCATGAATAAAGTTGTCCTTTATATAAACGATGTTAATTGCTTAATAAATCACAACTCGATAATCCTTTACCCAAAAATTCTGAATTTTTGTCTATAGACTAAACAAATAACAGCGCAAAAGATAGAAGTTCCAAAATTTTCTCAAAACTAAAAAAAAGTTAAAAAAAATATTTTCTCAATAACAGTGTTGTATAAGTATAGGGTTTAAATCGCTTAATAAATCACAACTCGATAATCCTTTACCCAAAAATTCTGAATTTTTGTATATATACCCAATAAATTAGAGCGCCAAAGATAGCAGTTTCAAAACTAAAAAATTTGAAAACTTGAAGGTCTTCTTTACTAACACACACGCACGCACGCATGAGAACGCACAACACACACACACACGCACAAAAACATAATAATATAATAATAAATAATAATAATAATATATATATATTATATAATATATTATATAATAATCATATATAATATATTAATCATAATTAAATTACATAATTATAAATAATAATAATAATTAATAAATATAATATAAAAATAATAATAAAATAAAATAAAATAAAAAAAAAAAAAACAAAATTAAATAAAAAAAAAAAAAAAAACACAAAACAAAAAAAAAAAAAACACAAAAAAAAAAACAAAAAAAAAAAAAAAAAAAAAAAAAAAATGCAAAAAAAAAAAAAAAAGAAAAAAACAACACACACACACACACAACACACACACACACAAACACACACACACACACACGCAATTACGGTTAGGAATATAATTAAAAAAAGAAACGTATGTGGTATATATTTATATAGAATAAAAATATTAAAATTAAAAATTTAATGTGATCTGAAAGAAAAAAATCAGTTAAATTACAAAAATTATAATTATGTATAGAAATAGATACTCATCAACATATTCAGGTATGTCTTCATCCCTGAACAATATATATTTCTGTAGATTACATTTTATTTGACACACAACATGGGTCCTGCTATGAGCTGTTCCGTCCCCATGAATGAGAACTATATCATGCTAAAACAGAAATACTTAAAACTGAAACAACAACAAACATTACTCACATTCGAAATATTTCTGTTAGTTTATTTATAACCATTTTATCTGAAAATCAAAGTTAAAACATAAGTTACATATAATATCCTACATATCCTCCATTCTGGCGAAGTGTAAGTTTCTACTAGAGCTATAATGAAACGTTAACTTTCAATAAAAAATTTGCAGAAATTTTCTTACCAGTCATTACTTTAATTTTTTTAAAATTTTTATGCATAAATAACAAGCAGCACTGAGCGTATATGGTTGACAATTATCAATTTACATTATAATCAAAGGTGAATAACATTATTACTAAGTGTTATCAGTATTTACAAAATAGTGAAAAGATAGAAGAATGAGACAGCTTTGAGTTTGAAAAAAAAAACGTTTAAACATGACAAGAGCATCATAAATATGATAAGAAGAGAAAGAAAGAAAATATTATTAAGTATTGATGAGATAAAGAAAAGACTGAAGGTGTTAATCAAGAAAGTAAAAGCATTGAGGATAGATTTCAAATTATGTACCAAGAAATAACATTATAACCTTATCACATAAAAGTACGTTTAATAGTATCAAATAAAACCATATCAAATTATTTTCTTGTAAATTCAACAACTGCTGATATCACTAAACATATCCAACTGTCAATTTTACGTTTCAGGTGTGAATACTTTATTTCATAAAATAAAATCGTTAGTTTTAGTGTTTAGAAAATTTTGGAACTGCTATATCTTTTGCTCCTGTTATTTGTTCAGTTTATCTACAATAAATTCCTAATTTTTCACTTAATGATTAAACTGCTATGTAATTATCACATAAATAAAACTGTTACAAAAAAAGGTGAATAACGTTATGAAATGTAGTAGTAAACAATAAATTATATTTTAATAAATATACTCTTTTTATCATAATTATATGTTAATAAATATACTCTTTTTATCATAACAGCTTAATGGTTAAGTTAAAAATCCCCAATTTTTGCATGTAGACAAAATAAATAACAGCGTAAAGGATACCAGTTAAATAAATTCGCAATTTTAAAATCTACAAATGATGCATTCATACATTTACAAACTCCGTTTCAAAGTTGTAATGCAAATTGATGACATATAAAAATAGAATGTTCGCTAAATGCTTAAAATGCTTTCAAAGCAAAATAACTGCGTTCATTATCCTACAATTATTATTAACGCTCCATCGAAAATTAAAAAAACAAGTCATGTTTTAAGTGCTGTTTGTTTCAAAATTGAATTGGGTAAATTAAAGAGCATTTAGATACATTATATAGATAAATTGCATGCATATGTTTCTTCTGAGCTTACGTACAAAAGGTGTTTTAAGTGCTTTTTGTTGTTTCAAAATGGAATTGGCTAATTTAAGTGTAATTTTTTTTTATTTTGAAAAATTTATACATGAAATGATAAATTGTCACTTCTAAAACACAACTGTGTTGAAAAAAAAATTTTTTTCTTGAGAATTAGGTGAAAAATTTAAATTTTCAAGAGCGCATTTTTCTAGGACTTATTCTAAGCAATTAACAACGTTCACTTACGTATAGCTTTCATTGGTAAAATAAATTTTTTTTATCACATTTTTTTTTGTTTTGAAAAATTTTTGAAACTGCTATCTTTGGCGCTCTAATTTATTGGGTATATATACAAAAATTCAGAATTTTTGGGTAAAGGATTATCGAGTTGTGATTTATTAAGCAATTAACATCGTTTATATAAAGGACAACTTTATTCATAAGTATAATTTTTCTCAAATTTTTTTTTTAGTTTTTAGAAAATTTTGACTGCTATCTTTTGCGCTGTTATTTGTTTAGTATACAGGCAAAAATTGGAATTTTGGGTAAAGGATTATTGAGTTGTGATTTATTAAATTAACTTATTTAATCTTATGAAAGTTTTAACATTTGTTTCATGCAATCCATAATTGCTGTTCACTTTGTAAAGTAAAATTTTTCACTTTTCTTTTTAGAAAATTTTGGAACTTCTATCTTTGCGCTGTTATTTCTTTAGTCTATATGCCAAAAATTGGTAATTTTAACTTAACGATTAAACTGATATGATAAAAGAGTATATTTATTTATCTATAAAACATACACATAAAATTGCTTACTTTACATTCCTATGATATATTCACCTCTTTCTTTGCAATATAAGTTTTACAATGTCATTTCTTCCTACATAATTTGTATAATTTAATAAATCATGGTAAGAAACTTGTTTAATATGAAATTTCAGTTAAACCATTTAAACCATTTAAATTGTCTTTTCACTTGTAATTTTCACTTTTTCTCCTTCTAAATGAAACTGTTGAAGCCCCTTTTCCTTATGCAACATAACATGCACTACTGTAATTACTTATTTACTAAAGCGCCTTTCATACAAATTACAATGCACCTTCATTTCATACTTTTCATGGCACATTCACTCGAAGTTGCATCATTTTCTTTTTAGCTCATACAGCTCTAAATCTATCCTCAATTTCCTTGATTAACACCTCGAGTCTTTTCCTTCTCTCATCAATACTTAATAATTCTTTTTCTCTTTTTATCATTCTTATTACTTTCACCATTTCTAGCAATAAAAAGTTTACTGAATCATGCAATCCCAGAGAAGCCTTTTTATTATAAACATGCATCGTTTCAAAATAAGGGTTTAATTATCCCTGTATATTTTTTGACACGTGTACCTTTCAATTGTTCATCCGGGTTGTTATAACAACGAGCTGCATTAGTTGCAATTAAGATTGGAGTGTATAGTTCGCCTCGTCTTCGCTAGTTATTAGACGGATATCTGGTTCATTCATTATTATTAGATCATAGAGACCGCTCGTGTCATTATACCGAACCCCCTTAATAACCAGATCCTTTCCGTCTGTATTTACCGGTGTCGTGCCAATTTACCACTTGTCGCTTGAAATGCCGTAAAGGACTCCATAAGTGGTATCAATTGCATTAGATGCATGACTTAGCATGCGCTCTATGTATATCCGTAGTAATGGATCATATTGTTCCAGAAATTCTCTCGATGCAGCAGTATTGAGTACAATAGAATCAGTCGTAATCGCTACATGTTCTTCTTCTTCTTCTTCTTCCACTTGAGGTGTAATTTCTCTAATCACACTAGTCTCGAGGAACGATGGTGTCTCTTGAAAATAGAAAAGTTGGGCGTGAAAAAAATTGTATCTTGCCAATGGCACAATTACATGTACGTAAACGTCAATTGCTTACATTAATAAATCATAACTCGGTAGTCCTTTACCCCAAGCAACTCTCTTCATTATAATGTACCTACTCTTCATTTAATCAAAAAATAGAAGACATTTTATTTTTTGTAATAAAAAATACATAGTTTATTTCCAAACAATTATACATAGACATATGTTATTATAATTTTTTTTACAGAAATGTTAAATTAGTTGTCTTTTCTACAGTTCCTGAGCTGGTAATCTACATGTCATTCTCAGACAGATATTGTTTAAACTTTTCAATGCGATCTTCTTTTTTGAAGTATTCATAAATTGTAAGGGAAGTATGGACTTAAAGTTCTGGGTTTCAATGATAATATGTGTACCATACTTTGTGTCGATGGTATTCATATAATCACTTTATATTTCGCACACACCTCCAAGTCTTTTACGTCCGTGAAGGATTTACAGAAAGTGCTACTGTTCAATGCAGATAGATCCATTTATTTTTGACAAATTCTGTCCTGTTTAATAGCATAAACTTCGATGCAGTCAGCTCAAAAAACAGATACCTATTTTTTCTAGCAACAGGCAGAAACAGCTCAAAACAGCTTTCCCAGTTTCCGAAAACAGCTCAAAAACAGACCTAAAACCGGTATCCGTTTCTCAAAAACAGGTAGCTGTTTCTCAGAAGCGGTGTCTGTTTCCTGCAGACTGAAAGCGGTTTAGGTTCTCATTATCCAAAAAAAAAATAAAAAATTTACTACAGCAATGAATTCGGAAAATTATGAACATTTCACAATATATAACTGGATTCTAGAAAACGTTGAGAAAGGTCGGGGATTTCAAGGTGAACGGTTAGGTTAAACAAGCGGACCTGACTCGGGGAAGTGGCCATCTGTTAAGTTTGAGGACTACATAAACACTTTAGGCCTAATTTGTATGTATCAGTACGTTTTTTTATTAATAAATAATACAAATTACAATTGGTCTTTTATTATTATTCTTACAGAAATTACATTCTATGTTAGTTACTTAAGTACACTATATTACAATAAGTTATATTCATACTAGTCGGTACCTATACAAGCAGTACATTTATATCCGTTATTAAACCAATAGTGATGCTTTCTACAGTAATTTAAGTGTTCCAAAGTGCTTGTTGTTCTTACCGGCATCATTGAATTATAAATGAACTTATTGCCTTACAATAATATGCTTATAAAACTACATTATCATCATCATCGATCCATGAATATTATTTTAATCCCAACCACTTTACGTACACTTTATTATTTTTACGTCAAATGACCTTTTCCACAAAATACACATCTGGATATTTAACCTTTTGCAGTTTCTGTCCATAAATAGGTGTCTCTAGCCAATTGGTGTCTTGTAGCAAGTACGTGACCGGATTCGTTACACGTACTTTAACAATCTTGAAAAGTTCACTAGAACAATTTGGTATATAACCTTTATCAAATATTCTTTTAAATTTTGTTCAGTAGAACATTATAAACACCGAAAATGTGAATAGCATAAACTTTGATGCATTCAGCTCACAAAACAGATCCCTATTTTCTAGCAACAGGCAGAAACAGCTCAAAACAACTTTCCCGGTTTCAGAAAACAGCTCAAAAACAGACCTAAAACCGGTACCCGTTTTTCAAATAACAGGTAGCTGTTTCTCAAAAACAGGTAGCAGTTTCTCAGAAGCGGTATCTGTTTCCGGTAGACCGAAAGCAGTTTAGGTTCTCATTATCCAAAAAAAATTTTACACAAATGTTTATTCTTAGATAACATTTTAAATTATCTAGTTCTTCTTCTTCTTCTTCTTCTTTGAAATACTCATAAAAGCGTTGAGGTAATACATGCGAATAAGATATGTCAGTTAATAAATCTTTATTAGAATTTCACTACAATTTTTTCATATAAATGATATACATGTGCCAAAGACAGTGACAAGTGTTTTGTATGAAAAAAAAACAGCATGGATGAAGTTTGGGTAAAGTAGGTTGTTCTTCAAACACCGTAATGCGTTGTTTTAAATTTTTTTGAATAAAATCAGCTTTCTCTCGTCCTTTAACGTACACCTCATCTGTTGTTGATATGCAATCACTAAGTATACGAGGGAATAGACGTGGAGAAGTATATCCATATTCCCACTTGATAAAGTGGTGGTTGTGAATTAACCAATTAGCTTGCTTTTGAAATTCACTATCCAAGGTGTGCCATGGAAATGGAGGATTTAATACGTAATGAGCAATTTGCACTCAATTATATATCGCTAGTTCCTTAGGTGTAAATATATTTCTTGCTGTTTTGAATCCTTGCACATCAATTATAACAATCATTACTTTTCTATATTTGTCTGGTTGTCTTCGTTAGCGTGTTGTATATGCGCTAATGCAATCGTGTTCATTGGGGAAAAGAGTGCTAGATATTAATGGAGTACACAAACACCAAATTTTATTATTTTACATTATTGGATACCATTTTAACCACCACTTCAAAATTTATTTTATTCTTGTTGAAGGGCAGACAAGCTTTTGTTATTAGCCCACCAACGGAATCCGTCATATTAGTAATATTTATTTATCGTCAATTGTCCTTGCAATATGGACAAGCCACACTGGTGCGAAGACGAAATGCTAATCTGATCATTTTCCCTTATTCCATCTTTTATTAAAGACTAATCAGTGAAAAAAGGAATGGCCACATTATTATGGTATGCAAACATCAAATTTTATTAAGTCCGCCATTTTCGAACTGTGAGATGCTCATACCCAGAGAGCCAAAGTTTCACAGTACAGGCGAAAGAACGTTCTTTATCTAATAGCACAATTAGTCGTAACATGGGTGACTTTTCCGAGGACATAAGTGAGCAACCAATACAACAGATTAAATAGGTTACGATACAATTGAATGAACAACTGAAAGCAACAGTGATGCCAATTTGATCTACGTGAAAACGAGCTGAAAATCATTTCTTTCAAGACTCTTTGAGTATCAGTCTTGGAACAACAGGAAAGGAGTTGCTGAACACTGTGAATAACGTCATGGAAAAAACTAACTAATGAGGCAATTGTTTACAATTTACAATTGCTCACGCCATGTCAAGATGTTATCAGGATGATAAATTCTTTATTTGTAGAAGCTTTGCAGTTAGGATCCACTGCTTTATACACACTTGAAGAATCTGACACACTTCATGAATTGTTGCTAGTTGTAATATCTTTGTGATATTTAATGTTCTGAATGGAATGACACACATATTTTGCATATGTCAGGCTTTAAAAGTAAGTTGTTGCTTTGGAAAAAAGATAGAAGGTGGGGATAGTGAGAACGATTTTTCTACGTTAGGATACGAAGCAGTTGAAGAGTTAAATCATGAAATCGCATCTGTGTTTGTGGAACGCTTGAAACCATTCGTCTCAGCTTTGAAAAGTGGGTCTGTGTGAAATTGGATTTTCGGCCATTACGGTGATAGACAAAATACAGATGATACCGAAATCTCTAAAATGAGATACGTATTGCCATCTTTAAATTAGAGCCAAGATTCTATAAGCCATGTAACACCAAGCATATCCATCTGTGTCAATTTTTCTGATTTTCTGGTTAGGTTTACACACACTATTACAATAGTAAATACGTAAGCGATTTTAATGTGCAAAAACAGTGCTAACTATATATATATATATATATATATATATACTTTTGAAAACATGATGTTGAAGCGAATGATATGTGATTATAAAATTTAAACTTATATAGAAGGGTAGACTCCACGAGGATACCTGAGCAATACGAGCATGCACAAAGTCAGTTACATGTGTCATTGGTTAAGAATGCTTATTTTGCTATTCCTAAGAACCTTGAAGAGTCTAACATAAGAACTGTAATATGATACCTTCTCAATACCTTGTCAATAAAATTTAACCTTGAAGATTGGTTGGTATGAATTGTAATATGATACCAATAAATTTTAACCTTGAAGAGCTTAGCCAATATAGCTGCAGACACCATATTATTATACGCTACTTTTTTTTTAGTCTCATCAATAGCAGCTCTCTTCATTATGATATACCCTTCATTTAATCAAAAATAGAAGACTTTTTTCTTTTTTTGCAACAAAAAATATATAATTTATTTCCAAACATAGATATATATGTTATTATTTTTTTTTTTACAGAAATGTTAAATTAGTCGTCCTTCCTACAGTTTCGGCGCTGGTAAAGCGTCATTCTCAACCAGATATTGCTTAAACTTTGATGATAATATGTTTCCCATACTTTGTGTCGATAGTATTCATATCAATCACTTTATATTTTGCGCCCACCTCCAAGTCTTTTACGTTCGTGAAGGATTTACAGAAAGTGCTACTGTTCAATGCAGATAGATCCATCTTTACTGATTCTAGAACGCTTATGAATTATAGTTGACACCGGAACTGTCCTATATATTACTGCATCATGATTTTGATGTTAGAGGGGAGAGTGCACTTTAATAATTGTATCGATAGGTTAATCTGCGTCTGATGAGGATGAACTGCTACCATCAGGAGATGCTGTCCATTTTTTTTTACATCGTTGCAAAACTGATGCAATTGCACAGCTTTCAGTTCTACAAAACATGTTCTACATATTTTCTTTAAGTTTAAAAACTTTTCACATATCGTTACTCCTTTTTCATACTTTTTCACTAGGACGTTACACTCCGCTTCACTATAATCACCCCGCCCGTAAACCGCCTCATGTTCGGCATCGAATACTAATGCCGAAAATTCTTGCTTCAAGCGTTCCACCGCTGTTCTCAGGTCAGTTGCTTTGGTCCATGGCTCTTGAGCGTATGCCATCCACATGTTTTACACAACACTCACTACCCATTACACTATTTCCTTATATTGTTACTCTAAACTACCCCCCACTATGTTACATTAGTGCAGATATGAACCATCTCTTTGATTACCATACATATCTGGTTGCGCGCATAAGCTACTTTCAACGATGATGCTGTCACTATACTTTTAGCTGTAACGCGATCACCTTTTAGTGAGGACATGAACCGACCATTTTAGCTATGATATACAGATCAATAACCTTTGACCACACTATTTTTAGACTTCTAAGAATTGTAATATGATGATGACATTGCAGTTTCTATTTTTAGCTTCTGACCTTGACATACAAATTTCCAAAACGTTTGACCGCAGAGTGACCTTGTAATATGATGAGGATGGTGACATTGCAATTTCTATTTTTAGCTTGAAGTGGAGTATTCACCTTCAATGAACTCATGACCTACTTTTTATGCATAGCTTATGAGATCGTCATCGTCATCGTCGTGATCTTCAAGTAGAGTAGACCTTGAAAATTCTATTTTTAGATTTATGATTACCTTGCAATTTCTATTTTTAGCTTTTCACCTTGACCTTTTATATTTCTAAGAAATGTAATATGACACCACCGTAGGTCAATAACCTTGACCTTGAAAACTATTTTAGATTTATGATTACCTTGCAACTTCTATTTTAATAGCTTTTCACCTTGACCTTTTATATTTCTAAGAAATGTAATATGACACCACCGTAGGTCAATAACGTTTGACCTTGAAAACTATTTTTAGATTTATGATTACCTTGCAACTTCTATTTTAATTTTAGCTTTTCACCTTGACCTTTTATATTTCTAAGAAATGTTATATGACACCACCGTAAGTCAATAACCTTTGCCCTTCAAAACTATTTTTGATTTATGATTACCTTGCAACTTCTATTTTTAGCTTTTCACCTTGACCTTTTTATATTTCTAAGAAATGTTATATGACACCACCGCAAGTCAATAACCTCTGGCCTTGAAAACTATTTTTTTGATTTCTATTTTTAGCTTCGACCTTGACCAGCTCCAAATTTTAAATCTCCCGCTTAAAGTTTGACCTTGAAAGAGCTCCAAAAGCTTCCGATTTTACCACCAGAGGGCGAGTGACCTTGAACTGGTCCAGAATCGGCCTAGTATAACTACTAATTTGTTCTTAATGACCAAGGTAAGCAAATGGTTTAAATTTAAAGTTGTAATAGCAAACTACTCTATAGGTCGCATTAATTTTTGGAATAGCTGGAACGTTAAGGAAGCATGAACTTCTGGAGTTGCAAACCGGTAATGCTGAAGACCTAAAATCTAAATTTCTAATCACTATCTCAGGATCAAAAACAAAAACAAAGGAGAAAAGAATTTTTACGGTTGTGGATAATGATCAAAATACAATCTTAAAGTTAATCAGACAATATATAACACTGAGACCACAGCATACAAAACACACATGATTCTTTGTACACTATCGAAATAATAAATGCACTACAAACCCTGTGGGCATCAACACTTTTGCCAAAATACCATGTACAGTTGCACGATTTCTAAAACTGAATCAGCCACAGCTATACACAGGACATTGCTTCCGCAGATCTTCTGCCTCAATATTGTCGGATTCAGGGGCAGATTTTCCAGCAACAAAGAGACAAGGGGGCTGGAAATCAACCAGTGTTGCGGAGGCATACATTGAGGATTCATTCCAAAACAAAGAAAACACTTGTAAACAATTATGTTGCACAAACGAGACAGCCTCTTCTTCCAAACCCCCAGCAAACATTAACATAACATCAAACAATTTCGAAAACATCCAAAATGATTTAAACCCAAATATAAATCCTGACGTTCACAACATAAACGCTGTATCTGTTCTATTCTTAAATTAGAACAATTGTAATATCAATAATATTATTATAAATAACCAAAAATGATTAGGGATTATTAAAATGTGTGATGTTAGTCGTCATTGTTTTTTTATTTGTATGAGTATAACTGGTTGTCTATATCAAAATATCATCAAAACGTCACAATCCCAAAGGAGTGTATTAATGACGTTCATTAATACATCCTTTTTTAAACAAAATAATTCATTAATATCGAAATTAATAAACGGTCAACGAAAAAATTAATTTTACATAAAAAAAAACATATCGATTACATAACCTAATATTTCGAATAGGAGAATTACACAACTTTACGCAAGCACACTGTTTACATCCTTAAACTTTTAATTATAAAAATAATTTATCTATTACAAATAGAGTACTGTAATAGCTCTACATCCATTTGCACACTCATCTAGATGACAAGATGTATTACAGGTTAGTGAATAATTATAATTTGTTGCAGTTTTAATCAAACAAAACGTAACCATATAAGTTTTAGCGGTTTTTTACGTTTTGTAGTATTTGTTCCTCAGACGATAAAGTTAAGGTGATGTACAGTTTTAAAATCTGAAATATTTGCAGATACCTAGTAATTTAATTTGTTACAACTAAACAAAGCAGAGTGAAACAGCTGAAATTATTTTGTTGTTGTATTGTTACAGAATAGTCTAAACAAAAACAATTTACAAAATAAAACTGGTTCAATTCTACAGTAACGATTATCTGTCATCTCACCACGTTTTGTGCAGTTAATAACTGAAGCAGCTTCGATGTACTGAACCTAGTATTAATGGACTAAATGGTTTGAAATGCTTTTCAAGTATGTGTGTGCTTTATAGGTATGTCTACTTTCAGGTGTGAGGCAATTGTACCCCAGCCAATCGGAAAGGTATCACCGCCATTATCATGGGCTTCTTAACAGAAATTTTTCTGAGGTCAGGAAGGTCTGTCGGTCACCCTTTCCTTAGTCATAATCAATTCCCATCCCATTCCTTCTGTCCCCCTCACTGATTTCCAATAGGATTGAAAGGCCAAATTAGAAAAAGGTGGTCGTGTTTCTAGGGCACAAAATTTCGGACGTTGTATCCTGCCTCTCTTTGATGTCCTGGTCAGAGCCCAAGCGTCTCGGTTATCGAGATCCATTATTGTAACATACGCGGCTTTTGGTGTAATAATAGTGTTCACCAACAGTTGAATAATTACAACTGACGTTTTATTTTTATCTGAAACATAGTTCCTCTGAAAGCTCAATTTGACTTGTAGCTTTCAATACAAGACATCATCGTTTTAAGAGGATTTCCTCCTAGGAGAATAAAAAAATTAGCGTGATTTGGTTCAAACATTCTAGTTCTTATTTCTGAAATTCTACTGTTGTTATACATTAGCTATAGTCTCGCAATAATAGTAATTTTCAAGGCTTCTTCGATTACCTTAGATTGAAAATTGACAATTGTCTGTCTACGTTTCCATCTTACGATATATTATTTCTGGACCATTTCAATGTTCATGACTCTAATTGGTTTTAATTTTCATCTACCACTAATACTGCTGGTCATAGTGCAAACATACTTGCTATTTTATGTGATCCCATACAAATGATTTCCGAACTCGCAAGAACCCTTGATAGCCTTAACCATACCTCACACCCACAACTCTTTCTTACATCAAACCACTTGTTTATAAAGCATTGGCTCTTTCCCCAGTAGGTCCACCTAACCATTGTTTAATAGAAACTTTTACCTTCCCTTGTTCTCCTGTTATTGACAGTACTGGTAGACCCTTGAGGTGATTACGCCAGCTAAATGGTGTGAATAGCGACTTTCAACGTTATTATGGCATGACATTACTCTTCCAGTATTTAAAGCCATCCTCATGTGTATAAAGTTATTAATTCCCCGAAAACAAAAGCCGAATAGGCCATTCTTGTTCTTAACCCTCATTCAATCTAGCTAATGCTGATGAAGAGTCTTCGAAAAATAAATATTATATCAAATGGAATCTAATAAAATGGTCCAGAGTTATGGAACTACGTTGGTGTTAGAAATGCTGCAAAGTGTTATCACTATAGTTAAAGAGTTGTGTCAACGATAAAAATACGGTGCACTAGCTACTCACAAACTCGTAGCTTAATGATTTTGCAAAATATGCGCCCCTGGTTACCTGTTCTTCATACGCTATAAAAACAACCACGTCGCGATACAATCGATGATCATTTGGCTTGATCCCAAGAAGGAACTCTAGACGGACTATCCTAGCTGCTGTCTAAAAAAACGTTATCCCAAACTAGTACCAGTCCTATCTAAGTTCCATTCATTCCGATGATTCCGTTCATTCCATTCATTCCGTTCATTCCATTCATTCCGTTCATACCGTTTATTCCGTTCATTCCGTTCATTCCGTTCATTCCGTTCATTCCGTTCATTCCGTTCATTCCGTTCATTCCGTTCATTCCGTTCATTCCGTTCATTCCGTTCATTCCGTTCATTCCGTTTATTCCGTTCATTCCGTTCATTCCGTTCATTCCGTTCATTCCGTTCATTCCGTTCATTCCGTTCATTCCGTTCATTCCGTTCATTCAGTTCATTCTGTTCATTCCGTTCATTTCGGTTATTCCGTTCATTACGTTCATTCCGTTGATTGAGTTCATTCCGTTCATTCCGTTCATTCCGTTCATTTCGTTAACTCAGTTCATTCCGTTAGTCCCGTTCGTTCCGTTCGTTCCGTTCGTTCCGTTCGTTCCGTTCGTTCCGTTCGTTCCGTTCGTTCCGTTCGTTCCGTTCGTTCCGTTCGTTCCGTTCGTTCCGTTCGTTCCGTTCGTTCCGTTCGTTCCGTTCGTTTCGTTCGTTCCGTTCGTTCCGTTCGTTCCGTTCGTTCCGTTCGTTCCGTTCGTTCCGTTCGTTCCGTTCGTTCAGTTCGTTCCTTCGTTCCGTTCGTTCCGTTCGTTCCGTTCGTTCCGTTCGTTCCGTTCGTTCCGTTCGTTCCGTTCGTTCCGTTCGATCCGTTCGTTCCGTTCGTTCCGTTCGTTCCGTTCGTTCCGATCATTCCGTTCACTCCGTTCATTCTATTCGCCTTCATCATGGGCGTTAGCAAATGCCAAACTTCCTTCCAAAAAAGGCGACAAGACCGATTACTCTAGCTATCCTCCAATTAGCGTCACTTCCGTTTTGTATTAAGTCATAGAGTCGGCCAAAGGGCGGTTTTCCTTTATATGTGATCCAAGTTTAGAACAATATACTAAAACAATTCCGTTATACATTTCTAGTCGCTGTACATATGTCAAAGGCATTTGGCCAAGTTTGGATTAACTGTTCACTTGCTAAACATTCCTTGATTGGGTTAACTTACACGCACATCAAATGGCTTTCCAGTTTCCTTCTGCACTTTCCACTGTAGTTCATCCCAGTCTCAGTCAGTATCGTAAACCAAGGAATAAAAGTTGAAATGGCAGGTTTAACCAACAAAGGTAACGTATCATTGAATGGGGAAGTAGTAGTCTAGTTAAATTCAATACTAACAAAACTGGGCGTAGCGTTGTGTCAGCTAAAAAAAGGTCGATGATTTCCTGTTATAGGTATGAATGACTCAGATTTTAAGCTTTCAGGCTTTATTTCTATGTTGGGAAGTATTGTACCTTCAAATATACCTTGAGATGCTATAGAAGATGCTCGTCAAACAGGATTTTTGTACCGATCTAACTTTATTTACTTTATTTGAATTACTGTACAATTCTTACCTCTAACTATTCTCAAATAATCTAAACATCGTTCACCGTAAGCAAAAAGAGCCATTAGGATTTTAGATTATATTGTTTGATTCCATCTCAGGCCATCTTTGATAAGAATACTAGGTACACTAATTTATACCATCTCAACTTGTCGTACTAAACGGGTGCAATCCACATACTCATATACAGCTTCTAAACTCTGGAATGATCTCCCTAGTTCCCGTTTCCGTCTATCTCATGATATGAAAAACTTTGGACTAGCCATTCATAGGAATAGTTTGATGCAGAGTACGCATTGCCGTTTTGGTAGAGAGTATTCTTCACAAAACCAAATATAAGGAATGGTTTACGTGCATAAAAAAACATTTTGCATAATATTGTAATGCAAATTTAAAATTTAAATCCAAAAAAAAAATCAGTTCGACTCAAATTTAACAGCATATACCTGCAAATAACACGTATAGCATCAAAATGTATAATAGAAGAATAATACAAGAAGGAATTACTGAATTAAGAGCAACTGCAGTGCAGTGCAACTATATACATCACATAAAATTCTAAAAATAACGAATGCAGTAATTAGATGGAACAACATAGGAATTCTTAGATAAGTTTGAAAATAATTTACCAAGGGAGTACCGTTAGTTAGAATATCACACAGACGATGATTTGGTGATGGAAATATTAACACTTTAGCTTTATTGGTATATAAGAGAATTAGTTCTTTTGAGTTCGCTTAGTTAGATCGATGTGTGTAAATAAGTACTTTTATGTGCTTTCAAATTGTGATTAAAGCATTACTATTCACTTTAACATTATATATATATATATATATATATATATATATATATATATATATATATATATATATATATATATATATATATATATATATATATATATATATATATATTTATATATATATATATATATATATATATATATATATATATATATATATATATATATATATATATATATATATATAAAGAATGATGTATATAGTTATACTACTTGATTCGTTCTTGTAGGTTATTCACGCTGTTAAATTTGAATCGAAACTGATATTTTATTTTTGGATTTATATTTTAAATTTTCATTAAAATATTATGCGAAATATTTTTTTTATATGTAAATGTTTCCTTATAACGAACATTGAATTTAATTACACGTCAGCAGGTATATGCGTCCAAAGGGCAACACTAGTAAATGATTTGGGTATTTACTTTGACGACTGCTTTCGTTCTCCTTTCATATAACCACTACAGTAAAGCAATCCTTGCGCATGTCAGTCTTCATCATTCGTATGTGTTCCGATTTTACCAATATTTCCACAACAATGGCCCTTTACATGTCTCTAGTTAGATCTTCATTGAGTATGGCACTCTGATATAGTGCCCGATATATAAAACATATGAAAACCAAATAGAAAATATTCAACTTTTCTTAATTATGTATACTTTCATGACGGTGTCTATCTGAATAGAATTAAAGCGTCTTGCTTGAGAGATTCGACGCGTTACCACTCACCAGAAGGAATCTCTGTAACTGTCTTGTATAAACTATTAAACGATAAAATATACTACTGTCTACTAGAAGACATCTATTTCGGTACCTAGACTTCCTCAAGAAATCATACTTTTTCTCTACCCATGTAGAACCAACATGTTAAGGAAAGTATCAATTTATAACATGTGTTCTATTTTTAACAACATATCTGCCTACTTCGACATGTTTAACATTGCCTTAATGCATTTGATCCAGTTAGTTTACTGAATTATTGATTAAGCTTTGCACCACCATTTACCTTTGTAAATCTGACAATTGGCCTATTGAACTGTATCGGGCTCCAGTTTGGACAATAAATACTACTATTATTATGTTTGATTTTATGAAGGATACTGTGCATCAAAACGGCAATGCGTACACTGCTTCAAAAGATGCTTATGAATGGCTATTTAAAGTTTTTCATATAATGAGTGAGATGAAAACGGGAACTAGGAAGATCATTACAGTGTTTAGAAGAACGTATAGGAATGTAGGTTGCGCAGTTTGGTGCGACAAGTTGAGATTTGAACTGCATATTAATGTATGAATGAGCAACCCGAGTATTCTTATCGAAGGTGGGCTGAGATAGTATCAAAGAATGTCATTTGCTCATTTTTGAATACGGTCAACAATGTCGGGATCTTATTGGGGAGCGGTACGCCAGAGGTGAGAATTTTATTATATTTAAGATAAACTATTGCTGCGATATGTACAAAAATCTTATTTTACGAGCATTTGCTACAGCATCTAAAGATATATTTGAAGATACAATAGTTCGCAACATAGAAATAAAGTCTGAAAGCTTAAGACCCTAGTCACACCTACAACAGGGCATGATCGACTCTTTTTGGCTGACGTAACAATCAATTCTGCTGGCATTAAATTTAGCTAGATTACTACTGCATTCAAGGATATGTTGTCTTTGTTTTATTCTTTGGTTTACGATAGCATAAGGAATACTGACTGAGACTGCGATGAGCTACAGTGAAAAGTGGTGTCGTCAGCTAACCAATAGGTCCAAATAACCTTAAATTTTTTATTCCCCAAGGCGGAAATCCTCTTACAAACGATGATGTCCTTTATGTATGCGCACACTCCCCCTTTGTAACGAAAGTTAAGGTGAAGATGGTATTGGGAAAGTTACAAGTCGGCTAAATCGTAGTTTTCAGAGGACGCTTACATCTCAGGTAAAAAACAAAACGTCAGGTTGTAATTATTCAACTGTTTGTGAACAGCATTACATCCGAGCGGGGCAGAATTCAATTTCCGAAATTTTGTGCCCTAGAAACACGGCCACCTTTTTTTTAAATTTTGGACCTTCAATGCTATTTGAAAGCAGTGAGGGCGAGAGAAAGGGTAGTATGTGAATGGATTAAGGCTAAGGATAGGGAGACCGACAACCCATCACGACCTCAGAAAAACAACAGTTAAGGAGCCCATGACAATGGCGATGGTACCTCTCGATTGGCATGGGGCACAAATTCCTCACACCTGAAAGTACATATAGCTCCCAACTAAAGCACACAACTTCCACTTGAAAAACGTTTCAAGCCATCTGGTCCATTGATAGCATGTTAATGGCTTGGATCGGCGCAATAAACTTCGCAACCATGAAAAGTTTTATATATATATATATATATATATATATATATATATATATATATATATATATATATATATATATATATATATATATATATATATATATATATATATATATATATATATATATATACATACATACAAGGTGACAGAAAAAGTGTCATAATACTCACGCGATAGAGGACACTAAAATAAGAAAAAAGTTTCTATGAACTTAGGTCCGCAACGCCTTCGTT
Organism: Vesta saturnalis; assembly: GCA_036346205.1. Lineage (NCBI taxonomy): Eukaryota > Metazoa > Arthropoda > Insecta > Coleoptera > Lampyridae > Vesta > Vesta saturnalis. The sequence continues at coordinate 117,143 of JARFJB010000009.1, read as the reverse complement.
TAAAAGATATAGGGTGGGGTATTTCAGTCCATTTGGTCCATTGGTAGCATGTTAATGGCTTAGCCAATAAACTACTGCGCAACCATGAAAGATATATATATATATATATATATATATATATATATATATATATATATATATATATATATATATATATATATATTATATTTTTTTAATATCTTTATAATGATGTAATAAGCGGACGAAATTTTGTATACAGGTGCTTTTTTATCACGCATAATTCAAATATGACATTAGTTCTTCTATTACTGATAGAGGGCGCCATATACAGGTTTCCATCTTGTTTGAATCGATCCTAACTTTTTTTGCCTTACACTGTATGTCATTTTCGACTGGAAAAATTAGTTTTTCCATCTTTTCTGCTTCAGAAAAGTATACCTTATTGAAGTCTCTAGGACCAACGGTTTACGTGAAATTTTCCAAAACCGCCAAAGTAACTTATTCGCAAAAATAATGACATAACACTTCAACAATTAAATTTTAAGAGCAACAATGAAGGGCAGGGATTAAAAAAAAACTTTAAATTTTTAGATGTTCAAATTGTTGTCCTTGTACTTGAATACATTTTTCAATTCTTCTTCCTAAGGATTGACGGCATCTTTGAAATATTCCTGGGTTATTACGGAATCTATCTGCGGATTCCATAATTCTTATCCATAGTTGCTCTTCATTATGTATTTCTACAGAATAAACATCATTTTTCAAGAATCTCCAAAATAAAAAATCGAGGGGACTACGAGCTGGCCAGGGTACAGCTCCCCTCGACCAATCCATGTATTTCCAAATCTCCTATCCAAAAATTTCCTTGCCAATCGAGAAAAGTAAGCTGGCGCGTCATCATTCATGTAACGCATTCTACCAATAATAGCCAATGGAACACCCCTAATAACGTATTTAGTACATTCTTCAAGAAATTTCGATACAGTTCACCTGTCAATCGATTGGGAAATTGAAATGGGCCAATTAAGTAATTGTCAATTATACCTCCCCACGCATTAATAGAAAACCCATATTGGTGACTTCTAATTACGGTTTTGCAAATAAGTTGCTTTGGCGCTTTTGGATAATTTGCTTGCATCGGATGCATTTTTCTCATAAACTGTTTGGTCCTAGCGACTTCAATAAAGTATACCTTTCTGAAGCAGAAAAGATGGACAAACAAATTTTTCCAGTCCAAAATGGCATACAGTGTAAGGCAAAAAAGTTAGGACCGATTCAAACAAGATGGAAACCTGTGTGTGGCCCCGTCAATCAGTAGTAAATGAACTAAGGTCATATTTGAATTTTGCGTGATAAAGGTCCCTGTGTACAAAATTTCGTCCGCTCATCACATCATTGTAAAAAGATATTAAAAAAAGGAACTTTTTCTTATTTTAGTGTCCTCTATCGCGTGACACTATGCATAGCACTTTTTCTATGTCACCTGTATATATATATATATATATATATATATATATATATATATATATATATATATATATATATATATATATATATATATATATATATATATATATATATATATATATATATATATATATAATATATATATATATATATATATATATATATATATATATATATATATATATATATATATATATATATATATAAGTAGGTATGTTTGAGACTTTACCAGCACATACACCACCACCACATTTCCTGTTCCACAACTACGAGGCCATCCGTGACCTATCATTACCACAAAACAAAGGTCACAAACCCCGCTTTCCTGTTCCACAATTACCAGACGATCCGTGCGACCTATTCGTGTTCCACAATTACATCCGTGTAACCTGGTTGCTACCTAGCCTACTTTTGCTCACTCACAAAATAAAAGAAAACGATATGTTAATATATTTAATTAATGTAGAAACATGTACAAATGTATGTACTCAGATATATGATCTTTCTTTAATCAACCAGTGACATTCAAATTTCCGTCAAATCGTCTGAAGATGTAGGAAATGTAGATCCTGCTGCAGAAAGCGATGAGGGTGAGTGACCCCAGACCATAGCTCTATACGTTAGTGAATTTGCGTGATAAGTCCCTGACAACAATTTCGTCCGCTCATCATCATTGTAGAGATAATTAAAAAGAACTTTTCTTTTAGGTCCTCTATCGTCGACACTATGCATATTTCACTAGCAGTGATATATACTATATACTGATATATATATATATATATATATACATATATATATATAAATATATAATACATATATATATATATATATATATATATATATATATATATATATATATATATATATATATATATATGTATATATGTATATATATAAGTATATATATATATATATATATACTAAGTAGGTATGTTTGATCATTTACCAATCACCAGACCACATTTCCTGTTCCACAACTACGAGGCCATCCGATAGACCTAATCATGTACCATGCAAAACAAGGTCACAAACCCTTTCCTGTTCCACAATTACCAGGATCCGTAGACTTATCGTGTTCACAATTAACATCCGTGTAACCTGGTTGCTACTCTAGCCATTAATTGCTCACTCACAAAATAAAAGAAAACGATATGTTCATATATTTAATTAATGTAGAAATGATGTATAAATATAATTACTGAGATGCATACTGATTTATCTTTAATCAACCGTACATTCAACCGTATTCTTTCTGAATATGTGGAAATGACATCAAAAACTGCTGCATGAAAGCGATGAGGGTGAGTGAACGATGCTCTATACGTCTAGTAATCGTTTATCGAAACAATTGTAATACTGAGGATAATAAGTTCGGTGCACGTCACATGTTTTCACTAGAGGATAAACTAAGCGACTGCATAAAATACTTTATTGACATAATATATAAATATATACACATTACACACACAATGTATGCAATAGATAATCTGTTGCTGGATTATTGTGGATATATGTAAAGGGTTCCAATAATATTTACTGTAAATGTTAGATCATTTATCAATGTACAGTTCGTTAACGCTCGACGATGGATAGCATTATCTGTAAATGCACAAATTAGTTCTTTATTAACGTTTCAATAATTAAATCATTGTATGATGCTGTAAAGCCGAGACTTTCATTACAAATAATAAAGTTCAAACGAATGTCTGAAATGAGTGTCAATATAATTACTGAATGCAACTATTTAGCTTACTGAACTACATCAGATTCTCTGAATATCCAATACATAAACAGTCATGAAAAGAATAAAGAGTTAGTCAGTCTGAATATGCAAATAAACGGTGATCATCATTGCAACTTATTTGGGTCATTACACTGCGCATGAAATATATTCAACATACTATTGACATATAAAAATGTAGTCACTGTACCCATGTATGACTTCGTTAAATTGACTAATGTCAATATTGTTTTCTTTATAATGCTATTGCAGTTAATTTACATTTCTATCAATGTATTTCGTTAACGCCACGGTAGCATTATCAACAGATCAACTTTTCATTACACGTTTACGGTTATACTAACATTGTAGTACTGTACAAGCAAAATCGAGACTTTCTTTATAATGCTTTAATTCTGCGGTGTCAATCGCTGAACGCTAGTAGACTCTCACCTTATCCACAATATTGATCTTTTGATTTGCACTGGGTACATGCACATGTGTTATAGCGTCACCATATTTCTCAGTCTAAATGTAGTCCTGTCGTTATTAGTTCGTTAAAATTGACTAATGTAAATTGTTTTCTTTATAATCAATTTAGTGTAATACATCTAAATCTGGTAGTGTATATTTAAACAGATAATAATTTGATACTTATTTTACGGTTATCTAACAAAAGTTTACAAGCAATTATCGAGGTTTTTGATAGGTTTATATTCATTGTTACGTACCTAGTAGATGTTAAAGGAATTGTTATATACTTAGATACTTATTAACAAGATTTCAGTCTAAATGCAGGTTTTAAAATAGTTTTCAATCCCAATTGAACTACATATTAATAATTTAATGTATCTCTAAATCTGGTAGTGTATATTTGAGATAATAATTTGATACTTATTATCCTTATTCTAAATTTCACATTATAGGTGATTGATAGGTATTATAGTCATTTTGAAGTAATTTACATATTAAAGTGAACTTTTATTGGATCAGAACTATTTCAGTTTAGGATAATTGCAGTTTTAAAATAATGTTTCATCCCAAGTTGAACTACATATAAAAAATTGTAATTGGTTCTATTCGAGTTTAAATATATATCCTTTTGCTACTGTATTTGAGCTGGCTTTGAGCTGGTATTGAGCAGGTATAAGCTGGTTTAGCATAGTTAGTGAGCTGGTAATTGATCTGACTATTTAAGCTAGGCTAATTGAGCTGTATTTGAGCTGGTTTGAACTGGTATTGAGCTGGTTTAACAGATATCTGTATTTGAAGCTATATTTGAGCTGGCTTTGAGCTGGTTTGAGCTGGTTTAAGCTGTTTAAGCTAGTTTGAGCTGGTTTTGATCTGTATTTGAGCTGGTTTGAAGCTGTTTCTATAAAACAGATGCCTGGTTTGAACTTGCTATAATACAACACGCATGGAGCCCCAATGCTACTTTGATCATATATTTGAGCTGGTTTGAAGTGTTTGAGCTGGTATAATGAGCTAGTATTGTTAGCTAGTTTGACGCTGTTTTTGATCGTTGAGCTGGTTTGAACTGTTTCTAAAGAATGCTTAACTAATATCACACGCATGGAGCCGCAATGCACTACGTTTTGATCATATATTCAACTCTCTTATAGTGTCTCGTGTATAATTATTATTTTACGGACGCATGCTTTTGATGTGTGCAGTGTACAGAAGAATGAATTCCAATATCACACACTGACACTACGTTTTACTATATTATATTTTATATATATATATATATTATTTTCATCAGATATATCATTACGTATATATATATATATATATATATATATATATATATATATATATATATATATATATATATATATATATATATATATATATATATATATATATATATATATATATATATATATATATATCACACCGCTTCTGTGTTAGCACTCACAATCTAACTCTGTACCTGCACGTAGCAGCTTTATAATAGTCTGAAACCATCTTGTCTGCAATGCAGGGTAAATACATAATCTACCCAACATTATAATTGGAATATTTTGTCTTCAATGTTATTTCAGGTGTAAATAATCGATTCCGTTGCGAATGCATGAAACATTTCTCCAGGAGAGATTCCCTCCTTCACCATAAAAAACTGCGTGCTGGATGACAGTATCTACTCCACCATCTGGCCTGCAGGAGGTTTCGTTGCAAAACAAAACCACAGGGAGCAATGTGGTGCAAGGAATCGCTTCCGACGATAACAAAGCAGTACATAGACACGATACTGATTCCTTTGCGCAACCAGGACCATCTGAGGTAAACTACGCGAAGGATAATGCGAAACCCGGACCATCAGGGTTGAGCAACTCAAGGAAGCGTAAGTCTGACCAATTCGATGAACCGGAACAACCTAAAAAAATTGGTGAGAGTGTCCACTGCACTGATTGTTCAATGGATATACCTCGGTATGTGTTCCAAGGACACCTCAGAAGCAATAGGCATAAACAACGCATTGTGTCGTATCGACTGTCACCATGCAATATGCATACTGATGTGTTCACCTTTATGGCAGACGTTAAAGGAAACGTATTGAAGGTAGTACAAATTCAGTTGCAGAAACACTACTCATTAAAATGTAATGTGGAACTGTTTGGTTTATACTTTTTGAACAGTAAGGAACGCACAGAACTGAAATCCTTTCAGACTAAGTATGACATTCTAAGTATTGGGACGGTGTTGGAAGAGTATTTCCAAAGAATAAGTAACATATTGGATGCGAAGCAATCGGAATTTCAACATAAAGATTCTGGTAAGTGTGACTAATGGTGTAAGCGATTAGTAACACCTGTTTTAGGGTGGTCCCTGGTACAATTCGTATATTTAGAGGTGAACATGCTAAAATTTGCACCCATTACGGGTTCTTCATATATGGCTGTCCCCGCCGAAATCGCACATAAACACGCCATAGTCAATGTAAAAAATAATGACAACTGCTGCTTTGCATGGGCTGTGGTATCGGCACTAGTGACACCAAAGGGTCTACCCCAGCGGACGACATCTTACCCTGATTTCCAGACATTATTCAACTGGAATGGTGTACAGTTCCCTGTTAAACTGACGAATATTTCAACGTTTGAGACCAATAACAACATTTCCATTAATGTTTATGGGTTAGACGATACGTATCGAGATGGTCAGCGTGTCACAGAGGTAGTGGGGCCTCTGTATTATACCAAAGCCAAACAGGCAGTCCATGTTAATTTATTATTATTAGTCAGTAACCAAACAGATAATCAGCATTATGTATGGATAAAAAATTTTTCTCGTTTACTTAGCAACCAAATATCCCGGCGGAACGGAGCAATGTATTTTTGTGATGCATGCTTGTATTACTTTAGATCCGAGGAGCAATTAACCCGACACGTGTCACGACTGTAACTTCGTATATACAAAATTACCGGGCGTGAAACAAAAAAGACATAACCGGGGAATTCTACGCGGAAAATATACTCGCGTTTCGGAACTATCAGAAACAAATGGTTCTACCATTCGTAATATATGCAGATTTTGAAGCGCTCTTAGTACCGGTAGATACGGCTGAACCAGATCCCGAAATACCGTTCACGATAAAAACGTGTAAACACGAACCATACTCGTTTAGTTATTATATTAAGTGTAGTGTAAACGATGCGTGGTCTAAGTTAGAGCTGTATAGGGGGAGTAATGCAGGGGAGATATTTATAAGACGACTAGAAAGTGATGTAAAACGGATATATAATGAACATTTCAAAGCTATTGTTCCAATGACACCATTAACGGATGAACAGCAGGTTACGTATGAACTCAGTGTATGTTGTTACATATGCGGCAAGCACTTTACGGGCGATCCGACAAATCCGAAAGTACGAGATCACTGTCACGTTACTGGTAAGTATCGTGGTGCAGCACATTCAACGTGTAACTTACACTATCAGGTACCTACATTTCTCCCCGTTTTCTACATAATCTCAGTGGTTATGATGTTCACCTGTTCATTAAACAGTTAGCGAGTGAAACGGAAGAAATTACCGTACTTCCGGTTAACAGTGAAAAATATATAACGTTTGGTAAGCACATTTTTGTTGATGAATATGTAAACAGTCATGGTATCAGGGAAAAGAAATACATTAATTTACGTTTCGTCGATAGTTGTAGATTCATGGCTGCATCCTTAGATACTCTATCTCAGAATTTAGCAGATGATCAATGTATGGAGGTACGGAAATATTTTAGTAATGATAGCGATTTCAACTTAGTGAGAAAGAAAGGTAGTTTCCCTTATGCGTACGTAGACAGCTTTAGTAAATTGAACGACGTCACGGTGCCATCATATGACAAATTCTATGATAAAATGCGCGATGCAAATATTTCCGATGACGAATACTGTCGCGTTCTATTGGTATGGGATCACTTTAAGTGTAATACACTAGGTGATTATGCTGATATTTATTTAAAATCAGATGTGTTGTTATTGGCTGACGTGTTTGAAAACTTTAGGAGATTATGTATGGGTGTGTATGGGTTAGAACCTGCACAGTATGTCACTTTGCCTGGATTGGCGTGGGATGCCATGTTAAAATGTACGAAAGTAGAGTTAGAATTACTGACGGATATGGATATGTATCACTTTTTTAAACAAGGTATTCGGGGTGGAGTAAGTACTTGTATCAAGCGGAGAAGCATCGCTAATAACGAGTTTGTTCCAAACTATGATCCTAAACAACCGAAAGTGTTTTTACAATATTTAGATGCCACGAATTTATACGGATGGAGTATGAAGCAATACCTGCCCCACGATGGGTTTATGTGGTTACCTCAAGAGGAAATAGATCACTTTGACGTATTAAAGATTGATGATGACGCCGATGTTGGATTTGTACTGGAGGTTGATATACATTATCCCCACCATCTGCATGACGAACACAACGATTATTCGTTTTGTCTTGAAATGATCTGCGCACCACATTCCCAGGAGAAGTTAATCCCTAACCTGTGTGATAAGACCAACTACGTTATACATTACCGCTATTTAAAACAATGTATAGAGCATGGCTTAATTGTTACTCGTATTCATAGGGTTTTACGCTTTCGTCAGAGTCCCTGGCTAATACCATACGTAGACCTTAATACCGCTCTCCGCAGCACAGCACAGAACAAGTTCGAAAAGGATCTCTATAAAATTATGAATAATGGCGTGTTTGGTAAAACAATGGAAAATGTCGATAAACGAAGAGTTATTAAACTGTTAACGCATTGGGAAAATAACGGTCGTCGGGTAGGTCTAGCACGGTACGTTACAAAACCGCAATTTAAAAATTTTATTCAATTCACTGATAAATTGTTTGCGGCGGAATTGTCGAAACAGGTAGTTACGTACGACAAACCCGTTTATGTCGGATTCAGTATTTTAGATCTTTCCAAAATTATAATGTATCGGTTTTTTTATGATATCTTACGAGCTCATTATGGCAAGAATGACACGTTGCTCTATACTGACACGGATTCTTTGATTGTTGAGATAGTAACTGATGATATGTATGCACACGTGCGAAATAATTTACACGAATATGATACTTCCAACTATCAAAATGAGTTGCATGGTGTTCCTACGACTGCTTCCGTCGTTGGACGAATGAAAGATGAGTACGCAGGAAAGCGATTTATTATTTTATGGTGCTGGATCGAAGTCATACTGTCTAAAGCTTGCTGATAATGAAGTTGTTAAGAAAGCGAAAGGTGTTAAGAAAGTTGTTATTCAGAAAGTGTTGACGGAAGTAGACTACAAAGCGGTTGCGGAGGGTCTGATAAAACAGTAATGTTGCGTTTCGATCAACTTACATGATATATATATATATATATATATATATATATATATATATATATATACCGAAATGTTAAACAAAATCGCCTTTAGGTCCCAGGATGACAAACGATATCGACTACGTGATACGTGTTCCACATTGGCGTGGGGGCATTGGCGAATACCGGAATTGGAGAATGCTGATCCGTTGAGCGAACTATTGCAGGTTGCTAAGCAAATGAATTTATATTAACCGGAAGAAGAATAGTTTGGGTACTGACACTTGCTAGTTTCTTTCCTATATTCTCTCCATAATGAAACTAATATTAATAATAAGTTGTATTATTCCTTTAGTTGTTTAACATATATTAATATTATGTATTAATTCGTTAGTAAGAGAATATATGCTATACAAATACTATGTTCTATAAATAAAAAAAATACGAGAATGACTATTTACTAGTTTTTTTATTAAAAAATGTGTACAAGACTTATTGCATTATATATGTATTATATAAATGATATACCCTACTCAAAGCACAGTGGCATAATGATTTACAATGAAAGTAACAAACGGGTTGCATAGCAGGAAGAGGTGGACTTTCCTCAAGTTCAATAACAGGCTGGGTCACAAATTTTCTGATGTAATCTGCTTTCTCTCTGCCCTTGACATAGACAGAATCTGTTGGCTGAATCAATCTCTCGAGCATTCTTCGAAAGTGGTGTGGTGGTGTATACCCTTCTTCCCATTTAATACAGTGCTGGTTTTGCATTAACCAAGTAGCTTGACGACGATACGGTGATTTAAAGATAAAATGGGCAATTCCTTTCCCATTATAAATGGCGAGTTCTTTTGGTATAAAAGCTTTTGAAATTTTAAACCCTTGTACATCGACTATGACGGACATTGTATTACAACTGTCGTACTGCTTTGGTTAACGCGTTGTATGTAACTAAACGATCGTGGAGTATAACACAGTATGCTGTCGTATTGGCAGCTATGTTTGCCGCTGTTTCAAACTCCACACGAGGAACTACTGCTTTAGAGTGCAATGCTTCTTTTTGATTTGAGCAATCTACGACAATCAACGGTGCAGCTGTGGTAAATTGCATGGGGTGAGTAATGGTTGCCCTCTCTTTGGTAATACGACATTTGGAATTTAGCAAACATTTCATACAACGTAGCAAAGCAATTGTTATCATAATTAACGTTGAGATTGTCATACGGATAACGATCCGTGTTCAGGAACACGCGAATATTATTTAGTGCACATTTATCGAATCTGCTCGTATCTTGCATAACATTATTCTCTCGCCCAGTTTGAAATCCTATAATAATGTATCTAGGTGTTTCTATACTAGTAGATGTTTTGATTGCCCATGTATGCTTATCTGTTGCTGGAACGGCGGGATAGATGTGGGTTTCCCAACTTCTAAATGCTACTGGCGTATTTACATTTTTATCAATGTATTTCGTTAACGCCAACTCCTCTGCTAATGCTGGAATGATGTGTGGAACTTTCCAATATATCTTATCTATGTTAACTTTTAATGCTTCTTCTACAGTTGAAATTACTGCGTCGGTATCAATGTTACTACGAATTAATACCAGTTCTTGTCTAATGTTCAAAATCACTTTATTGTAATCTTCGGCAAAGCCAAGTAGCATTCGCAACGGTATACAAACGTTAAAGTATCCTTGAGCATTTGTTAGTGTACTGTTTGCAGTAGGAAACCAACCTGCATTTTCATGACGGGCGAGATCATTGGACGTCAATGATACCAATCCTTTCATTGTCGACGTTAATCCTACTTTCGTTACGGAATCTACCACTATTCCATTCATTTCATATCTAATTTCACTGAATAAAAATGCGATACCGTTATTAACGAACCTTGCGGTGTTAGAGACAGTACCATCCTGACGTAATAATCGTCCCTCTACGTAGACATAGCTTTCGGATGGTAGAGTGCACATGTCTTCCTGAATGGGTATCCTGATTTCATCATTGTTTCCAAATCTGGTAGTGTATGGCTGATGGGTGTGCAGTTCGGAATTAACGATAGCATTATCAACGACAACTTTTTCATTAACGTTTAATATACTCATTGTAGTACTGTAAAGCCGAGACTTTCCAATAATGCTTTGTTCTGCGGTGTCAATGCTTTGGGCGCTGAACGCTTACTGACTCTCACCTTTCCACACTTTGATCTTTTATAGTTTGATTTGCACTGGGTACATGCACATGTGTTATAGCGCGTCACCATATTTTCTTTAAATGTAGTCCTATAGTTATGACTTCCCGTTAAAATTGACGAGATCTCCGTCTTGGACTACTATTTTAAGTGTTATTGTCGAAATGGTAGATGTATTGATAGGTAGATAGATGACATGTTGAGGGGACTCTATTATTTTATACCCCGCTGGTACACTGGGAAAGAACTGATGAATTATGTGTGATGTTTCACCATTTTTAAAACTACCACTTGTTATATTGCACTCGATAATTAATGAGTTAATTTTGATAATGTTAATAGGAGTATCAGAGGTATGCACTTTCTGAGCCTGGTAAACAGTTTTATTAAATCCCAGCATAGGTGCTATCTAATTTGCCACATTGAAGTTAATGTCATGGGTTGCTTTCATAGTATTATTAATCGCTTGTAAATGCATAAATGCTCTCGATCCCTTCACTGACTCATTAATATATTTATTCACATCCGCGATTTCGTATGATCCTGGTGGTATTGTAATTTTATTGTTTCCAAATATGAGTTGGTTATTCTTAGAAGTAACATTCTGTATAGTATTGAAAGATTCAAAACTAGTTAATCCCATTACGTATTCCGACTCATTTTCAAAAATCGGTGGATTAAAGGTTGATTGCAAGATGCAATTTTTACCGGTAAATGTAAATGTGTACGACATTACGATTACGTAACGACTACTGAAAATCAGTACGAGTAGTCTTATAAAAAGTGTAAGACTAAATCACCGCAGTTGTATGTATCAAAATCTTGAACCTTGGTAAAGTTATACTCAATTGTGTTTCTGCTACCATCACTTTTAAAATAGTGGAGTAATTCAAAGGGTGGTTTAATATGTCCTATGCTATCAAAATATGTAATATGCCTGTTACGCTTAATGTAAGCTGTCCAGTGTGTACCCTTGTTAGTTTGATCATCCAGATTCACAATACCACATTCATTCGCATGGAGACGTGTATGTAAGTTATCTCGCATATATATCCTCTAAAATAGGGAATCTGTAATTGCTCCACAAATTTTGATAGCTCAACATTACTTAAGGCGTGACGTGGTAGCTTCAGTGGGAGTTTTTGAATACGGTTGTAAATATATACCTAACCCTCGTTTATATGGCTTTATGTATAAACCTTTTCCTAATGCAGCTGCTTCCATTGCTTGGTTGTGTCGTTTGGTTTCGTCTAACGTTTTTGTCGCAGCTTTTGCGTCAGTTACCGCTTTTGCGACTGCCGCAGCACCGCCACCTAGAGACCCTAAAGCTCCTAATGCTGCAAAGAGGGAATAAGAGGTATGAATCCCCACGTTTTGGTATTGTCAATATTCTGCTCTTGGGTGACATAATTTTTTGTGTTTTAGAGCGCTCAAGGCTTGCTGTATTGTCGCTTTTAAAGATGATCGAAGTTTACCACCAACACGACGTCGGCTAGAAGGACTGCTTTGTTAAACGAAATTGCTCTGCGAGAATGCTTTCTTCGTCGTGATTTATTTTCCATTCGTAATTTCTTTTGTCCTTTCCGTGATTTGCCACCCATTCTCATTGTCCGTTTTCCTTTCATTATACCAGATATGGTTAATGCAGCTGCCCTTTCTCCAAAGGTAGCGTCGGTAGAACGAAATCTATTCCAAGCTTTTTGTTGTAAAGTCTTATCTGCTATGTGTCGTTGTCGTAGATCGTTTGACTGGGAGTATGCAATATTGTGTTCTTTACACGCTTCGTCCAATGCGTTAATACCTTTGTCGCCACGAGCTAATCGTTTTTGTAAACGGGTGCCTGGCCCACAATATCGATATCCGGGTATATGCAACTCCACGGGTAATTTATTTATTAAAGTATTAATTAATCCTGAACCTTTTTTTTCCTCTGACGCTGGGATGTATACTTCATACCACACTGACTGACACTTCACTACTAAACTACTTTCTGCACGTGGTGTATATACATAGAAGCGTCATACAAGTCGTGGTTTAGTACCATAATGGGTGACATCCGTTTCATTCCGCAAGATACAGAATTACCTATCAAAAATTATGACATTACTCCTAACAAGGAGCAGTACTCTAAACACCGCGGTTTACTAAAAGGGGATGTAAACGAGGTATAATCGTCGGACCATCCGGCTGTGGAAGAACCAATGTTATGATTAACTTATTAGAACATCCAAATAGCTTACGATTTGAAAATGTCTGTATATATTGCAAATCTTTATATCAACCTAAATACCAGTACCTGCGGGAGTTACTGGCGCCCATAAAGAAAATTAGGTATTTCGAATACAGTGATAATAGTGATGTTATACCTCCTAGTGGGTCCCGTAAAAATTCAATAATGATTTTTGATGATGTAGCATGTCATAAACAAAATGAAATTAGAGATCATTTTATTTTGGCAGACTTCGAAATAATGATTGTTTCTATCTGTGTCAAACGTATTCTTCAATTCCAAAACAGCTTATACGTGATAATGCGAATTTACTTGTTCTTTTTCAACAAGATCACACTAATCTCAAGCATGTGTATGATGATCACGTTAATGTTGATATGTCATTTGATAAATTTAAATACCTGTGTTGCTGTTGCTGGCGTGATAAATTCGGATTTCTTGTGATTGGTAAAGAAAGTGATGTTAATAACGGTCGTTACCGTAAGAGATTTGACTGTTTCATTGCAGTATAAATAATCTACTAGGAATGTCAACGTACAGTCGTAATGGAGGAGCGCTTAGTACAAGACATTTTGCGTGCTCGCAAGAGTGTGCAACAGAAATATGCTAGTTTGAAAGAAGATACTGCACTTACAGAACGTGCAATGGAGGTACCTACACTTTAAACCTATTACACAACCATTAAAACAATTAATTACTAAAAATGATGGTTCTCTCATCAAAGCTGAACCCCTTATGCCAGAAGTCGGAAAAAAGGAGTCCATTGCACATGAAAATGAAGTATTTTTACATTATACACCGAAATCCTCTAGAATACGTAAGAAGCCGCGTACTATTGTTCATGACACCATTCCCACACCTCTACAAGAATCTGTAATTGCTGATGTCACACATGACGACGAGGTGGAAATTCCTACTTTACAACAATTGAAATCGGAACTACTAGCTGCTGGATCTCAACCCGCCTTTGAAGAGTATCTTAATCAATACCAATGATTAGCGAAATACTACGTCGAAGGTATCTTTAGAGATACCGAAGATGAATATGACTTAACGTACGGTGTGCATTTTATTTCTGAAGAAGGCGATGCTGAACTAGATTTTGTTGGAGAAAATTTGCGAATCGCTCTTCCCGATGGATCATCCCTAGGCTATGAGGGAACACCGGGATTATATGAACTACTTTTGAAAAAAGCTCCTACGGGATACAAAAAGAGGGATCTACAGCAGTACAATGACATTTTGCTTCGTACGCATGCTGCCCGACGTAATTATAACCCTGACGATCAAATCCGAGGAACTAATAGTAAGAAGTATCTTGAAATCATTAAACCATTACTTCAACCTGGAAAACGTTCTGCCACGTCAACTATTGCACCTCCAGCCACCAGATCTCGAACAAATTCTATATCCAAAAGAGGTGGTGGAGTGCAGCTATTGCGATACAATAATAAACCTATTGAGTTTGTACCGTGGAATAATCCGAATAAGTTAGTCGATTGGTTAAGAGAATTATTAGGATCAATGTCGGCAGGAAATACTAGCAATCACAACGAAATAATATATATAATTGATGAACTACGTAACGCAAAAGTAATAAAGTAACAGATATAAACCTACCACTATAGTCATTTACTTTCATTGTTACTACGACTATCACTAAAGATAGTACTATATGTCCACCAGTGATGCCAATAGATAAATTTGGAGGCCATCTTCATCATCAAATGACAGTGGATAAATTTGGGAAACATATTGTTCATCATAGCGATCTGTCTTATGAAACTTTCATATCATTTTCTGGAATCGCCACAAAGAAGACAATTAGTATATCTACCGGCGTAGGTGATTAATATACCTATCCCTGTAACGACGATACTATAGTACATTGCAGGTGGAGTCATCCAACTCTTGAGCTTAACATAGATGGTACAACATTTCAGCTGGCAAAGGATGTAATTGGTCAACCTCTTAAGAGGAACGATGTAATTCGTGTAACCATGCCGACGTTTGTAAAGTTTTCAACTGCAACGATATTCAACGTAGAGTTCGTAGTAAAATCCAAAGCACAAAACAAAAATGAGTAAAGCCGATGTTGTCGAAGAACTGCACAAACCTGCAAGAAGAAATTTTCCGCGGCGTTGTGTTGTACTAAAAGGTTTAAATGATCTATTTCAAGCTGATTTAGTGGAAATGATACCATATGCTCGGACGAATAAAGGATTTCGATACATTTTAGTAATAATAAATGCATTCTCTAAATATGTTTGGGCTTTTCCCATCAAACGCAAGAATGGTAAACTGGTCGCGGATGTAATGGATAAACTTTTGTCTGGTTTGAAAAGGATACCTACACATATACAAACTGATATGGGAACTGAGTTCTATAATGCGGAATTCAAAAAAGTAATGAAAAAATTTAATATCAATCATTACAGTAGTTATTCCACCTTGAAAAGTAGTATAGTCGAACGTGTAAATCGACCCTTAAAGCAATAATGTGGAAAACCTTCAGCATGCAGGATCCTATAAGTGGCTATTTTTTTTTAACACGTTTATTAAAGTTTTTAGATATTAACATTTCATTTTGGTATATACATATCACACTTAAAACTAATATAATATAATAATGAATGCGTGTATTGTTGTGTTGGTGGTGCGCTGCTCAGGAGTCTTCTTCCTCTTCAGCGCGTGGATTGTAGAGTTGTTGGTTTGTGGGTGTTGTGGATTGCCAGTTGACAGTGTTGTGCTTAGGATTGTTGGTAGTTCGTAAAAAAAAAGAGATTTGTTGTGGAGATGTGGTGTTGTTGGATGTTGGAGATGTGGACTGTCCTGTTGTCGCTAGGTTGCTTATCTGGAATAAAAAGAAATATGTGTTAGTAAAGTGTAACACTGTCGGTATTTACAGAACAGAGATTATGTAATTAAAAATCGATACTAAATACTTATCTCGGGCGCCAGACTACGATCCGGACCGTCGTGTGTTTACCCTAAAGCAGCCACCTCCTGACTGTGTGAGAGGAAAACCCCCACAAGTCAGTCGCAGATTCCACCTTAGCGAGTGCCTCTGCCACCTTACGGATGACAGGTAGGGCCTTCTTCATATTGAGCCCTCGAGGAAGGTCAATAGGAGTCGAACCCTAAGGCAGATTGATCGGGCGGAGTAACGGGAGCGGCGGTAGCCACTATCGGTACTTCCGCCTTCTAGCCTTGCCTGCCGTCGCACGGGCGTAGCTGACTCCGGTCCGAGTCGAGGAGGCGCCGGCGGTGTCCTCTTCGGCGGTCGCTGCGGTGCTTCCATCTTCTTCCGTTGCGGAGGTCGAGGGAACTTCGGGCATCCACGGTAGCTGTGGTCCCCACCGCAGTTAACGCACTTAGCCCGGTCGGTACAGGGTAAAGTGCATTGACTGCTGTGGTGATCACCGGCGCACTTCACACAGCGTGCTGCCGCCCTGCAGCAACGCTGTGCGTGGCGGAAACCTTGACACCGGTGACACTGCCCGATGTCGGATTTCCGCCTCAGGTCCTCGACGGTCACTCGGAGGCGGGCGACGTGCTTCACCTCCCGGATCCTCTTCTTGTCCTCCTCGCTCGGTAGGTGTACCAAAACCAGGGGATCGCTCGGCCTCGCTGCTTCATCCTAAAACAAGAAACTGTATTAATCCTTGCGTCGTCAAATCGGAGCTTACATCCGCTTCGGATAGCTCTACGGGCACGCCACGTATTACTACCTTGGCAAGACGCTCGCTCCTTGCCTGATAGGTGTGGTACTGCGTACCACACTTATCGAGATACCTCATCAGCCTGTCTCGGTCCTGGAGTGAGGCAGGCTGTATCCGATTCCTCGAAGGTCGCCTTGGCCCTGGTGAAGGCGATCTTCTTCCGGTCGAGTTCGCGGGAGAAAGCAACCCAGTTCTCCCTCTGACGAAGGATTACCGGGGGTACTTTCTACCTGGTCTCTGCTGCGGCGGTCTGCTCCATCGCTGTGGCGGTGTCCGTGTACTGCTCCAGGGCGTGGTACACGTTGCTCGTCGGTGGCGGCGTAGGCGGGCGGACGGTCATCTTCTTCGGTCTCTTCTTCTGCGCCACGAAGTCAGGGGGGCTGGTGGATCCAGGACGGAGGTCTTCGCTTCTTCTCTCTTCGGCGGCTACGGCGGCGGCGGCTTGCGGCGGCGGTGCTGTCTCGTTGTTGCCTCGGCTGGCGGGGCGACGTCTTCTGCGGCGGAGCTGTCTTCTTCGGCCTTCTCCTCTTCTGAGCGGTGGCGGCTGGGCGCGTCGCTTCTGGCGCCCTTCCACGGAAGGGACAGAAGCGACGGTATCGGGCTGGCGGTACTCGTTGATGGTAGGTTTCGGCTTGTAACCGTACCATACCTCGTTGAGTCGCTGACGTACCCTGAAATCCGCGGTGTCGACCCAGAGGCACCGTCGTCGTCGTCGTAGACCTCTCGGCCCGGTCTATGGCGCGGCATCGTTAACTTGATACCGGCCGATAGAATCGAATTTAGTTAATTACTAGTTAATTACAGAGTAATTAGCTCTAATTTAACGACCTGCTCTGATCGGAAACCAGAACAGGAATGAGTGGCTATCAATATTACCGCACATTGTCGCCGAGTATAATTCAAGAAAGCATAGAACAACTGGATACAAACCGGTAGATGTATCGGAAAAAAATAGTGCATCTATTTCAAAACATTTAAAATGTCAAAAAATTCTTGACCGTAAAACACCTAAATTTAAAGTGGGGGAACATGTACGCATTAGCAAACATAGAAGCATATTCTCTAAGGGGTACACACCTAATTGGAGTTACGAAGTCTTTCGAATATCAACAGTTAAACGTTCAAGCCCACTCACCTACACATTACGTGATACTCGAGATGAAGAGATTCAAGGTCGGTTCTATGAGCCCGAACTACAAAGTGTTAAATATCCAGACATTCATCTAGTTGAACGTGTCATCCGACGTCAAGGGAATAAAGCTCTCGTTAAGTGGTTGGGTTTTGATACTTCTCACAACTCCTGGATTTCTAACAAAGACATTGTGTAATACGCTAAGTAACCTTAATTATATATTGTAATATTTATATGCAATAAATAGATCTTTTTTTTATTTTACTTTTTTTTATTTAATACTATCCTATACATTATATATCACTACATACTACTAAAGCGTCTGACAAACACACACTCACGATGCTGCTTTTCGAGGATTGGTGAAATTATATTATCACAGTCGCCTATTCTTTTTTTAAATCGTGCAGAATCTCTAGCTAATTGTTCCCATTCTCCTTTTCGCGCATGCCTGTGAGCCAACTCCCATACTACTATGTAGTGAACTACGTTTTTGGACTCATTAATGCGCACCTTCTTCACTGGGTGAGTCGTCATCTGATGACTCAAAATTCGGTAAATATCTTTCTATTTCGTGTATAAATTGCTCCAATGATATTTCTTTAAGGTCTTCTATTAATCGCTTTATACAACAAATACACTCTATATCATCTACATGCGATTTTAAGTATTTTTCACAAAGGCGTATTCCTCCCCCATACTTATTAACTAGATTATTTAAATAGTCATCACTAAATCTACCCATTTCATACACTTTTTCATGATCAGCATCGAATTCTAATGATTGTAACTGGCATATTAGTCTTTGGACTGCACTAACACAATCTACAGCTTTAGGCCACGACTCCGCACTATAACACATCCACATATTGACTAACATCTAATACTATCCCTATTGACTACAAGCGCGTTACCCCCCCCC
This sequence comes from Vesta saturnalis, assembly GCA_036346205.1. Classification (NCBI taxonomy): domain Eukaryota; kingdom Metazoa; phylum Arthropoda; class Insecta; order Coleoptera; family Lampyridae; genus Vesta; species Vesta saturnalis. Next base: position 97,987 of record JARFJB010000009.1, on the reverse strand, counting down.
TTTCAGTTATAGGTTTGGCAAGATCCATATCCATATATAGTTTCTCCTTAGCAAATTCTTCCATTTCCAGAAGGCAGGCTATGTTGACCTCAAATACATCATGCAATGGACCTATAACTTGGTGAATGTTACATTCAGGAATTGCCGCTGCCGACTTTATTAGGTTTTATAAAACTCTGGAAAGTTCATAGTATCTGCCAACTCCAATCGGTAATATATTATCTTCAAAAGCTTCCATAACTGTTCTATAGACTCCCATCCTAAATAGACATCAACTTCTTCACTATCACAGAGGCGTATAATTTTTTTCTTGTTAATATTTTCGTACGAGACAGTCTTCGATCCCAGTTTGGTAGGTAACCATGTTCCTTCAGGACTGTAGAAATAATTAGTAATTACCCTTGATTATCCATAAGTATACGCCATTCCTGCTTGTCAAACACCACTCCACCACTCTTCGATCCACCGAATTTTACGACTGGCTCAAATCCAAATTTGGGTGATAGACCGACACTAACAAACTTTGTTTTACTTTTATTTAAGAAATAATGCACATTATTAAGCAAAATATCGCATTATTTACTTGAACTTATAGCACCGATAATCTTCGCCTTTTCTATGGCTTGACGTAATATGTTATCCATTATTTACGATACTGGCTTTACATACATTCCTCTCTTTATATATGACACTCTCCCACTATGTGTCCGCCTCAAGGCTACTTACGTGACCTAAGATTATACCACACATTGTTTCAGCAACCTTAGCAGTGACACCTTTTCACGGTTTGCTTGTCGTTCAAGACTGTTACTCATTTTGTTTTTTCCAACCTTGTATTCACCACTACTTCAAGGATTCCTAGCATACTTATTTCCAAGGTTGTTTCGTTCCACTTTGCCACAACAAGGTCACTACACGGTTACATACCCCACTCAGTATTACTCGTCTACTTAAAGGGAGGGTTTTACATATACCATATTACCGATCTTCACTGTCAGTTACTCCAGTGCAAGGACGATTGAAGACTCCTGAAGTGTACCAACCACAAACCTTATTTCAAATTACTACGCGACGGACATGTCAATTAATTCCGAACTGGGTAAATTTTGAAAAGAAAGGAATACTACCGCCTTCCATAACATCAGTAGTGCGTATGCAATATGAAGATGTAAAGTGGATTCGGCATGGTTTGACACCTTGGGCAAGCGAATCTCTGACCACGTCTCGGGAGTAGTTTGAAAGATTACTCTCACATAGTTGCGTTGTACATTCGCTACCATCTGCTTGGTGGTATGTGTTTATGTTATGCATGTTACTCCACGTTGAAACCAGGAGATTACCGCGTGGTGGACCACCACACCCATATGGAGCGATGGACAATGTTGTACTACCTTTCACATGATGAATACTGGTGCTCATCATGTAGAGCTCCATTAACCACTTTATACGATGTTTATGATGATGATTCTTGTTATTTGTGTGAGGAAGTATGTTATGCTGATTATTAATACTTTGTTTTGCTGTCTATATATTGTATGTAATAAAATATTTTATGCCAGTCGCTTAGTTTATCCTCTAGTGAAAACATGTGCGACGTGCCACCGAACTTTTATTATCCTCAGTATTACAATTGTTTCGATAAACGATTACTAACGTATAGAGCATGGTCTGCAGTTCACTCACCCTCATCGCTTGCTGCAGCAGGATTCATTTCCACATCTTCAGACGATACGGTTGAATGTTTCATGTGGGGTTAGAATAAACCGATGGCAGCCAGATGTCAATCCGTTACAGGAGCATCTCCGATGGGCACCACACTGCACGTATGCCCAATTACTTGCACCACGCAGATGTAATGACACAGAAGTCGAGAGGACCTTTTGCACGTGTACTAAATCAAAATGTTTTATTCATAAAGAAAATCATATATCTGAGTAATACATTTGTACATGTTTCTACATTAATTAAATATATTAACATATCGTTTTCTTTTATTTTGTGAGTGAGCAAAAAGTGGGCTAGAGTAGCAACCAGGTTACACGGATGTAATTGTGGAACACGAATAAGTCGCACGGATGGTCTGGTAATTGTGGAACAGGAAAGCGGGGTTTGTGACCTTTGTTTTGTGGTAATGATAGGTCGCACGGATGGCCTCGTAATTGTGGAACAGGAAAGCGGGGTTTGTGACCTTTGTTTTGTGGTAATGATAGGTCGCACGGATGGCCTCGTAGTTGTGGAACAGGAAATGTGGTGGTGGTGTATGTGTGCTGGTAAAGTCTCCAAACATACCTACTTATATATATATATATATATATATATATATATATATATATATATATATATATATATATATATATATATATATATGATGTACTTTAATAAAATTATTAAAATTGACATCGGTGAAATTCATAAATCTCTTGCAATGTTTAAATTACATTTATTAATATAATTATAATTATCCCCACGTTTGAGTCCATTGAATTATTTTGAGATGAATTGCTTTAATAAATTATAATGTATTTGAGTACAACTTCAGCAGGTTGCGCCATCATTAATTTACTACGATGATTAATGTTTAACTTGTTTAATAAAATTGCCTCTACTGGCATCCTAGGGGATAGAGTTCAGTATTAGTTCAGTGCCAAAAAAAAAAAAAAATTAAACATTTCCGTTAGGTTCTTTTGCCAAAAATAAAATCAATTGTGATTTTAAAATAAATCTGGATTTGTATATTCACACCCTGCATCACCTGTAATTATATAACATGTTGCGCGCATGCGACTATCATTGACCTAAATTTGTGTAAATATTTCATCATGACTAAACAATAACGAAGATGTATTTTCGGTAAGTATCCTTTGCCTTTTAAAATAATATTGAATCACTATAAAATTAAAGAATAGTTGTGCAACGCGTCATATAAAACTGGTACAACTCTTATAATCGAAAATAGTGTTTTTCTAGGTGTGTAAATGGATCTTTTAAAATATGTCAATGATAATCTAGTTTTATGTCATAATTTCTAGAGCAGTGATGCCAGCTTAACAAAAATTTTAGTAGATGTAACGATAAAATTAAACTTTGAAAAGCAATTAAACGAGATGGAAAAATACAAAATTTATTATAACATTTATACAAAAAGAGTCATTAGCTTAAATTTAGAATTAGTGTGATATTACTAATTAGTAACTTGTCACCTTCTAGGCATGGAGTCAAATAAATTTAATGCTAAATTTTCATGTTCTGCCAAGCTTTCCCAGGTTTCTTCTATTAGGGTCCATAAGTGTTCTTTGTTTTGTGGAATTACATTTAAATTTTTTGATCTTTTTAACATAAGCCCCCAAACATTTTCCATTGGATTAAGATCTGGACTTTTGGCAACCAATGGAAGCGTTTCAATGTTATTTTCAGCAATATGATTGTGTACACAGCGAGCAGTGTGCACTGACCAATTATCATGCTGGAAAATAAAATTATCGTTGGGGAAGATTTACTTAACAGATGGCAACATCGCCCCATCGAAGATGTTTATATAATTCATGGCATTTAATCTTGTTTCGATTCTAGAACACATTCCTAAGCCTCCTCTATACATCCAAGCCCAAACATGTACAGAGAATCGTCCAGACTTCGAAGAAATATAATTTTCATTATACCTACTTTGAGGCAGTCTATAATCTCTATTATGGCCGTCATGATGTGATTGGAATACTTTTTATCAGAAAAAATTACCCTGCCCCAATGTATCGTTTAAAACATAATTTAAGGGAAATATGAACTTACCTTGTTTATGTTCTACTTTAAGTTTGTATTTTCGGCGGCTGCACAATTCTTTAAATCAGTTTTTCTAATTCTTCTTAATGCGGTTGTTACTGAAGCATTAAAGTTTACTGCAACTTTTGCATGTATTGCCGTATTAAAGGGATTTTCTTAAGTAATCAGTTAATGTTTCGTCTTGCTCCGCTGCAGTTAGAACTGGTCTTCCGGTTCCTCTTTTCTGATAACAGTTTGATCGTTATCCCACTTTTTTTGAATGCTTTGAATCGTGATTTTGCTTCTATTAAACCTTTGGGCCAGCCGTCTAATAGACTACACATCCTCTATTTTGGAAATTATTCGCATTTTATCAAACTCACTAAAATGGGCTGGCATCGTGAATAATGCGCTTTGACAAATGTGTCTGATTGTCATTTTGATTAGTTAAGTTAGGTTTACATTGGGAAAAAAAGTGTACCAGTTTTATATGACGCGCAGTGTACTATTTCCTGACTATTATATAATTTACCTAAATCCTTTACACACATGAACATAGGTGATAAACGATAATAGTATTTAACGTAATCTCAAATAAAAATATGAGATTCATACACTCACATTTATGATTGCATTCTTTCATCTGCTCCGATTTTCAATACAGATGTCCCAATATCTAAATCAGATGTAATTCGAATTCCATAAATAATATTGATCCAACGGTGGAAGGCCTACAGCATAAGCATATACAGGTATGATGCATACATATTTTTTTCAACACTTTTCAGAAGCACTTTTCATTTTATTTATATATTTTCAAATATAATAATTTAATTTAAGGTTATTGTATCATAAACTACAATAGTTTTATCTGCATTCGATTTTTATTTAATTGAAACTTCTTAATTTTAATCCTATTGAAATGATAACAACATGTTATTTTCGTTATAATCATTTCATGTTAAAATAATTGATTTACACGATTTAGTTTCAATTGTTTGACAACACCACATCACTTGGACAAATATTCACGTTAACCTAACTTATGACAATTTTAGAATTTCAATTGTTTAATACTTGCATTATTGTAGGTTATACGAAACACAGAATTCATTTTAAATTTGAATTCGTGTACACCCCGAGTGACATGTTCTCACTTTGAGGAATTAACAGATAATGAGAAAGATATATAACAACTTCCTGTGCTCTTCTTGCTTAATAAACTACGAAATTATAGTATTTTGTCTATACAAACATCACAAAGCTTAATTCTGATTGGCTAACCATTTTCCAGAAATTTGTAAGTTACTAATTTTACACACAACTTTCTTATATGGGTATATTATACACAAAATTTCGTTTCCATAAATACACCACTCGTAATACTTCTTTTTAAAATTATTAAACTATCTAAATTTCAACAAATATGCAAATTTCTATATACAAAATTACTTATATCTAACTTACTGTACTTCCTACAGGAAAACTATAAACATAAATGGATTATATGACTCAAAATACATGAGGATACACCAGTTTCTAACACACTTATGGAAACATCTATCTCAACATCTATGTTCGTAACCAACATAACCCGGTTTCTCAATTTTTACAGTTAAATTACATCCATAATGTTAACTTTAGCCAACTGTAAAATTAAACTTTAGCAAAGAATAACTAGTTATTCTTTACTAAAATTTTATTTTATAGTTGGCTTTATACGTTTCTCAA